>MLYV02000808.1:0-19491 GCA_001913855.2 Hermanssonia centrifuga | reverse complement strand
GAGGGGGAGTGTATCCGTCGCTAGACGTGATACATCGCTGGTATGTACTGTTGATTCGTTTTGATTGCATGCTCATGGGAGCTTGAATCTGTTTAAAGATGGATGTGTCAGTACTTGCTTCTAGCTCCGAAATGAAGGCAGACTCGAACTTGAGGGGTCCACTGGCAAATGGAAGGCGGCGTGTCCATGAAGAGCCCCCAAGGCCTGTTCTAAATCCCCAAGCCATTGTAGTACCTGCTGCACAACCCACAGCGGTGACGGTCGTAGTGCCTGCTGCACAACCTGCAGCGGTGCCGGTTGTAGCACCTGCTGCACAACCCGCAGCAATCCCACTGGTAGTACGGAGGAGAGGCCCGGCGACAGGCGATGTCCCACTTCCCGCTATTCGTAATAGCATGGCTATCTGGAAAGTCCGGGTCGTGCCCTCGTATATCCACTTTGTGGCCACGCTCACGAACCCGTGGGATGCAGATTCCACCGAGGAAGAGATTGATGCATTGCAGCAATCTTGGGCTGCCTGGTTCCCGCAACACAACGTGCTCGTCACTCCTGGATCAGCAATATACAAAGTGGTGAGTACTACTTACCTTACTGATCTGGATGCGATACTAGCCGGCATCTTTGGCTAGGCTGTACAGCGTTTGTATGAGTGGCGCAGTGGAATAGGGAAGAAGGGCGTCGTTGCCGTCGAATGGTTCTGGAAAGAGCGCGGGATCGACACTGTGCAAGCTCGGCGCAAATACGTAGCCACGCACCTTCAGCCGGGGTTCCTATGCATGTATCGAGACGACACGGTGAGTGTTGGTTGCTCATGGTATCTTTCAGTGTTGCTGACTATCAGTTGGTGGTGATAGAATGGGAGGGGGAGTTTTCAGGCTGACGTGCTGATGAAGACGTTCGCGGCTTACCTGACTATCTGTGACCCCACCTCAGGGAATATTGTTGACTTCGGCACCCCCATTGGTGCACTGGGTATGTGTGCGGCAGCGGTGAGTGGGAGATCATGATATCAAAGATGGCTGATACTCACCAGTCATGTGCAGGTTGAACGGGGCTTCCTGCTGTACCAAACAGGCAAGATCCAGTCTGAACAAGAGCAGAAGGACGACATCCAGGCCGCTATGCTCGAGGGGGACACCGATTTGGCCAAGGAGTTGAAGGCTCTCCACGTCCGGCTGAGAACGTTCTCTGAGTCCAGTTGGGGCAAGCCTACGCAGGAATACGTCCAAGCCATCACGAGATTGAGCAGCAAGAGGTGGGAGTGGATCATCAAGGAAGGTTTGAAGTACTGTGTCAAACACTCGAAGGCGCTGTTGCAGATACGAGCAATGGGTGAGCAGGACGACCGTGCATTGATGATCATGGACAATGACGACAATTCTGGCAATTCCGACTGAGATCAATCGGGTTTGATCATTTATTAAAATAATTGAGCGGCTCTTCTTCTATCTAATCTACGTTGTACCAATCGTATCTTACATAATGTCCATGTGCTTTGATCAAGATCCTGGAATCTGCGTGACGACCTGATTTGCCTGAAGAAATTTCAATCCTGTCAGCTACCTGGAAATATTGCACCTGTGAAAGCGAAATTACCTGCTAAAATCCATATCCTGAGCCTGCCTGGGAGTGTCCTGGAAGCGTCCTGGAAGCGTCCTGGCGCCAGAAACGCGATCTGGTCCAGAGGTACATAGCTGATGCCAGGGAATAATCTGACGCCATGCGGTACCTGGTCCAGGCGCTCCAGGCGCCTACAGGTAGTTCGCTCAAACGCTGATGGATTGGAGAGAAACAGGTCCAACTCAGGAACAATTAGAATCATGGTCAGGAAGAGAGGTCGCACTAGCGCTCGTATTGCTGGGCTAGGTTTTGACGACTTTGAGTCAGTGCAGGTCAAAAGGATTACCTGAAGATTTTTCGTAAATCGTTTTATCACAATATCTGCACATTATTATCACCAAGTTTCGTTTTGATTGTCGAGTATCGTAGCAGAGCGGATTCGAACCGCACGCATTCCTAAATTGTACTTCACTCACACCGGTGCCTGCGGACCGTGGGAGACCGATCCGCTACTAAGTGATTAAACAAAGTTCATGCTTCCAACCTTGTCTCTCTTCCTGAAGGCTGGGGAAAGGACCATAGCCCCGAGCGTCGACTGGCGATCCCCCCTCAGTCCCAAGTGGTTGCAAGAACAGGTCACAGCCGTCTCGTACCATAATTCGCATACAATCCCTGTTTATGCGCCATGCCATCTATCATCATTGAAGAGGAGGGAGACGGCGGGCACCATCATAGTCACCGTCGTCACCGTGATGAAGAGCCATATTACGAAGAGACCCGACACCGACGCCATCATCATAACAGGCGGCGGTACAACTGTTGCCCATCGTTCGGGTATGGGTTCAGAATGCATTCTACCCATCGCTACCATTGCGCCCACATATTCGTATTCATTGCGCTAGTAAGCGCTTTCGTTCTCTATCTCCTCGTCGCACTGTCCCTACCCATCATCAAAGCGGTATACCTCTTCCAACTCAACTTCACCTCGGCGAACCAACCTCCCACGACCATCGCTACCAACTTACGATTCGGCGTATGGGGATTCTGTGCATCAAACGCACTTGATCTTCCCACCATCCTAACCAATCATGGTGAATGTACTGCACCTACTCTCGGGTACACTATCCCTGCAGATATCCTTTCCCTGTCTGGCTTCCCTCCAGAGGTTACGAGCGCAGTGTTGGAGACCTTGACAATCCTCCTCGTACTGCATCCCGTCACGGCCGGTCTCTCCTTCTTAACGCTACTCCTGAGCATCTTTCTCCGGTCGCAATGCTTTACCATTATGGCGCTGATATCTGGAGTTATCACTGGCATAATCGGTGCCGTTGTCCTTGCTGCAGATTTGGCCATTGAGATCGTTGCCAAGAACAAACTCAACGATGAGTTTGGTCCGCTATTGGCGGTGAGCTTCGGGCCAGCGGTATGGATGAGTGTAGCCGCTCTCGCATTGACTTGGATAGGAGTGATATTGTTAAGTGCGGTAGCATGTCGATGCTGTGGGATCAGGAGAAAGCATGGATGGTACGGTGATGGTTATTATGGATAAAATGGTGAGTAGGTTTGTACCACATCTTCGATGTTACCCTCATCTTATTGTAGCTGGTGTTGCAGACGATGACACATTCAACGAAAGTCAACGATAACTTATGATCACGTACTTATGACCGAACCGGTTTCTATTTTTATTCCTCACTGCGATACCTTTAACTTCATTTATCCTTCCTTCCTTCTTTTCTTGTTGTAGCAAAGCAGTACCCCCGCCAGCCCCTTGATCTCCTTTCTTGAATTAAACAGACCCTGCTGCAGTCCCCCCATTTGACTATGCGGTAGCCGAAGCTGATGTTACCAATTCAAATGCTTCCTACCATCATAACCCAAAAGCGATTGATCTGCTGGATACGGACCCCAACAAATTGCTTCGTTTATGCGCGAACGGTTCGTGTACGGTGATACAATGTTTCTCATAGGATGCCCTGGACTTCCCAACAGCTGACTATGGTTCGATGCAGAACTATATACCCAGACTCGAACAAGACTTATTGTTAGCACCACCCCAAACTGGGAGGTGGTATACTTGCAAACCAGATCGGAACAGCAAGGCATCTTCTGGGTACAGGCTCCGCTAACACACGGGTTTGTTTATGTGCAAGCCAAGGGTGTACGCTAACACACAAGTTCGTTTATGTGCAAGCCAAGGGTGTACGCTGACACACTGCCTCTTATATAATGCCTTCGACTCCTCAACAGCTAATTATGCACTGTCAGGTTCGCACGGTGCAGATCTACATGCCAAAGCTCATAAAATCAGCGCTCAATCCTTTCACAAGACTCCTCGCTGGCACTCACCCCCACATCACCCAGGTTGGGGACAGGCTCGCAAACCATCTCGGAACAACAGGGCGCTTCTAAGTCCTGGCAGGGATATCCCTCCTCCACACAGAACGCGCTCTGGGGAGCGGCGAGGGGCGATGCAGACGCGAGACCGCACATAAGGAGGACGGCGATGGCGACGTTGGACGTGGAAAAACGCATGGCTATCAAAAGCCTTCGCAAAATAGTCAGTAGGAACGGGAAGTAGGCCTATGCGAAGACGTACAGAGGTAGAGATGCTTGGAAGCTGAGTTTCGAGGTAGAGATGCTGGAGAATAGCTCCCTCCATATTCAAGTCCTTTTATACCTTGGTCCCACCCAACAGAATAGATGTGGGGCAATTCGTTGGACACCCATCTTGGAATGCGAGTCGGTCAGTCACCCTTGTTCGCTCCCAATCACATCGAATAAATGAGAAACCATTCTTGGCTAAACGTCTCAGGCTCAACTTAGGAATAGTTGCTGTGAGAAGCATACAATTTTCATCTGCTAACTGTTGGCACAATTTATCTAGCGTTTGGGGCCTGTGAGACCCCAAAGATGTAGCACTGATCCTGAGATAATCTGGGCCGATGGCGGCCAATGGGGTTATTTGCACACCGCGTAGGGTATTTACTTGCGAGACCGAGTGAAGTCTAATGGCTTATGAGTCGGCGAGCCTTAGTCAATAGTGTAAGGCCCTTACAAACAGCAGACTCACTTTTCACTGTCCAGATTCAGAACCTCTGTTTGTACTGTGGGCATGCGAAAGTAGAGTTCTGTCCGATTGTCGCTTGGGTAACGGTCTACTGGCTCAGTAAATTTGCAATAATATTTACACACGACTATAATGTTGATATGTTGGAGGAATGCTGATTTTGCAAATATCTATGCAAAAGACTTACTTCAGAAATTTCCGACGTTTAAAACATTCCTGTCTTCGCCGATTTGTATACTAAGGCCGTTGCCAATCCATGGAGGCCTCTGATGCTGGCCATTTTCATTTATTCCACCCTCAGAAATACCATCACCGAAAAACACGTATCCAGGGATGTAGCGGTCAACGAACCTAGTAGATGATGAGCAGAGCGCTACATCAAATGTACAGCGAGATACATACGCCTCTACTTGTTGATCTGTCATCCCTTTCCCACCGTTTAAGGATTTCATGTGGTGCTCTTGTTGTAGTCTCCATGTATAGATGTAATCATACGGATGATTTTCCACCGGTTTGATCTGCAATGACGTTATACGTGTTTTCCAGGTTGCGTTTATGAGCTGTACTCACCTGAATAAACGTATCAAAGAATTCCCACCACGGAAGGTATGTGCAAAGCTTCATGTTGATATCGAACACGTTTGCCTTCTGGAATCCACGCGAACCAAAGAAATCTCCGCCAAGTCCTTGTACTGGAAGCTCCCAACGAGGTTCAATCTCTTCAGGGGTCAAGGGATAGAATCCTACACACCATCCCTCCATTATAATAACATCAACCGGTCCATGAGCAGTAACGCACTCATTGACACGGTCGCCCTCTCCTCCGAATAAACTCTTGTCGAAGCTGGGTATCTCGACAATATCGTCCTTATTGTCAGCCTCGTTAATGCGCTTCAACTGACTGAGAATACGCGTTCCCAGCGGCACATCATGTGTCCCAGGTTGACCTCTCCCGTTCAACAGGCGATTCTCCGGATTCGCCTTCGCAAGCGTGACAAGCTGGTCGTGCGGGAGATACAAATCGTCGATGGATAAGACGACGACCGAGAGCGAATGCGGATCGGACACGAGTGCTTCCCGCAGACGAGATGTAAGGAATGTCTTTCCGCTCCCTTGTGGACCCTGCACAGCTACAAATAGAGGCGGCGGCTGGTTGTCCGGTGAGAACTGAGAACGATGGCGAGTGAGCTGTTGCAGCACATGAGCGGTCATATGTTCGACAGCAGCTGGAGGAGCCATGGAAGCTGGGCAGGTAGGTACTGGGCAAAGACTATTATTTCAGGTATCGTGAGGAGGATATGACTTTCAGAGTTCACTCTCATCTCGCCGTCGAGGTCGTTCACAAGGTCAAGGAATTGTCGGGCTGCTCGGGCCGCTATAGCTCGGCATCCTCCATTGTTCCTCGATCCCACCTCCGACAACTCCGAACAAAAACTATTTTCCGTGACAAATTCACATTGTCACATTAGACGCCGCCCATGCGTGGCAATACTGCGCCAGTCGCTTCTCTCTTCAACGAACGGCGACGACGCTTACGAACGGTTCCTTCCTGGCTTTTGGTTTTCTCTCTACTTGGTCTCTCTGTTGCTCAAAATGATGTCGGATTCGGATAATACGGCCTCGTCAAGTACGCCCTTTCAGCCTATCGCCTTGCAAATCGCGAAGGCGCAACGGCAATACCAACAACTGCTTGACAGAGTAACGCCCTTCGTCCTCTACCGCTGGCTCGGGACTGCGGGAGTCTTGGCTATATTTATGCTGAGAATCGTACTGTCACAAGGAGTGAGTACAATATTCTAGTTCATTTGTATCTCCCTAGCTAAACATCTGGTTGGACAGTGGTATATCGGTTAGTACGCTCGTCTATCCTTTCGGATTGTCCTAACGTAACATTGGTATACATTGTTCATTAGTGTGCTGTAAGTCTATCTTGTAATAGAGCGTGAATGCTATCACTGAAATATAATATTCAGATGCCCATGCTATCTACCTTCTCAATCTCCTTCTCGCTTTCTTGCAACCAAAATTCGACCCATCGCTCCAGGAGGACTTGATGGCCGATGAGATTGAAGAGGGCGGAGAGGAGATGGGCTCTCTACCCTCTCAACGGGACGACGAGTTTAGACCATTCGTGCGTAGACTACCTGAGTGGCAGTTCTGGTGAGTCTGTCGCCTTTCGTTTTTGCTAGATCTTACTTACTCAAGGGTTCAGGTTATCTTCCACTCGGGCATCGCTCATTGCTTTGTTCTGCACATTTTCGGAAGCCTTCGACGTGCCTGTGTATTGGCCAATCCTCGTCATGTACTTCTTTGTACTCTTTGTGCTTACTATGAGGCGACAGATCCAGTATGTATCAACATGTCACTTGTATACTTTGTACTGATGCATTATACAGACACATGATCAAGTACAAGTATGTGCCGTTCGATTTGGGACGGAAGGCACGATATGGCGCAAGCCATTAGTTGTTACAGGACAGTCTACTATATATATACCTGGACACTAGATCGTTATGTTACAATTGTCGTGTGTATCTAATGTCAGGTCCGGTCTCCTCACTAGATATCAAGTCCGAAGG
Organism: Hermanssonia centrifuga; assembly: GCA_001913855.2. Taxonomy (NCBI): domain Eukaryota; kingdom Fungi; phylum Basidiomycota; class Agaricomycetes; order Polyporales; family Meruliaceae; genus Hermanssonia; species Hermanssonia centrifuga. The sequence continues at coordinate 12,282 of MLYV02000808.1, read as the reverse complement.
ATATTCAGAACACGAAAGGCACAACAACCTTGCGCTCCGCTGGATAATCTGGGAAACGGCTCTGGTACCACTTGTGTCCTTTGTAGGCTCTGGGAAGCATCAGGAAGACCTCAGAACAGAAGAAAAGGTATGGTGGAGTAACAGTCGTCAGGAAGCTTCCGAACGATGCAAGGGATGGTAGAGGGCTCGCTGCAAGAGCAAATCCAAGCCACTCTATCCACTCGCAGAAGTAATTGGGGTATGAGATGAGGTCGTATAACCAGCCATGTGGGACGGCGTAATGCTCTTGCTTGTTCTTTCCGTTGTTGTCGTCAGCTTGCACTTTCGCCTTCCCTTTCGCCTTCGCTTTCCTACGGATATTGAGAAGGATCTCGTCATGTATGATATTCCCTGCAAATCCAAGAGCCCACAAACCCACGCCAACCCAGAACAATGGACGTGAGAATGCCCCAGTGAGGAACCGCTCAGCAAGGGGGGAAGACAGGTAAGTACCCATTAAAGCGCCGTTGATGAGGTTGAAGGATACAGCTAAGGTAGGCACGGCAATGTGGGACTTTGAACGCGACGGTGTGCGTAAGGGAGATATGAGTGAACGGTTGAGGTAGTGGATGAGGTAGAGTCCCGCGAGGAATGTTGGTGGGTTTGACAAAGACAGTGCTGGCGAGTTACCAAAATTCGCAAGCGATAGCGGCGAGTGAAGGAAAGCGTAGGTGAAGGCGAGTGGAGACACGAGTTCCATTGCAATCCACGACTTGATGCCTGAGACGTCCATAACTAGTAAGAGCAGACTCTTCTGTCGTAACGAACGACAGCACTTACCATCCACCAACCACATACTATTCTGATCCTTTGGGGTGAAACGACCGAATGGTGCATCGACCAAGAAGGTGATAGGGCATATGAGAGGTGGTATAATCGCAAACCACTTCATTGCTCCTGACAATTGAAATAGTTATGGACGCGCAAAAGAACGAGCCAAGTCAATCCTCACCAGAGTACAAGGACTGTATTTGCGCTATCTCGGCCTTCGACATGACGAAAGATGAGAGCACTTCAGCTGCGCAGCCCAAGGCGTTGTAGGTATGAGAGAGGTTCGCTCGGATAAGGTGCGTCGGCTTCACACTGAGGGCGCTTAATACTGTATGTGTGCCACGTGGGGGACAGGAAGCTTGAACTTATGTTAATGTATATAAGTAGAAGTAAATTCTTTATCCTTTTCCAAGTACTTACTACTAACCTGATGCCGTGACTCATCTACTATGGAACTGCTCAGCCAAAGCTGAAGTGATGACAGTACTGCTGTGTCTCTGACTCTCCGGACAGTGGCTAGTCGCAACATTGTTTATTGGGCGCGGTTAGAGGCTAGCAGTGGGATAGGCTATGGAATTCCACACGTGGTGTAGTATTTTGTGTGCGATATACAATAGTTGACACGTATTTAAAAGAGGACTGAAGGGTATCGATAGCTGTGCGAAAATCATCCAACCTTTGTAACACTCTGAGGGTCCACATTGCGAGGTACTACTAACGGGAGAAGCGACGTGGGGTCAAAACAGGAGAGTGGCGGATATGACAGAATGGAAAGCTTCTAATATTAATACTAGAGCATTATATACAGTGCGCGAACGCGTATGTCCAGCACGACGGGTCTGACCGCACCACGGGAATAGCTTGTGTCATGATAGATGCAAAGTACAAAAGCGTTGAACGCGAGGTGAGGCAGACGGCGACGAGCGACGCATCACCATTTGAGCCATTCCCCATACATGTTTGGCCGCTCGCCTCGGATGTATGACTCGAATGTTCTCTTGATGACGGTAGCCCAGTCCAGATCGCGCTTGTCATCCGCAACTGTCTCTTCCTGCGGATCCGGCAACTTTGTGGTAGATCCTTCGGCCAGAGACGCACGGGCGATACGTTCGCCTGCAATGAAGCGAGGCCCTAGGTCGGGGAAATCTCGTGAAGGATCGAAAGGTCGCCACCTGTAGTAAGAGTAAGTAAGATAGCGAGAGAAGGCTATGAACATAGGCACTAACCAGAAGTTGTGGAAGTGATAAGAATATGCTCCTTTGAAGAAGCCATCAAATCCAAGAGCGTGAGGGGATCCACTGGATTGCACAGGTGTTTCAAAGAAGTCGGCGAATCTGTAAGGAGCGCTTGTCAGGCACAAGGACTCAAGAAGAATAAGGACTACATACTCCGTGAAGTACGGTTGAGGTGGACGGTCTCTCTGGTATTGTTCGGTATTCAACCAAGCCGAATCGAACAAGGCATCAGGGAGACGTAAGAGAAGACCTTCAAGATACGCGTCTTTTGTGTACTTGGAGATACTCATCGGGTGGAAATCCAGACCATTCTTCAATGCCGTCCTGAACAAAAAACTACCCAGCGCAGAATTTTTGTTCATACGGAGTACGGCTGTATTGTACTTTTCGAGTCGCGACCACCGGTACGCGAAGGCACCGTGCCATCCCCATAGTTCTTCCCAATCTCGCAGCAGAATGGTGTCTGCATCGAGGTAAATACCCCCGAACCTGTGGCAAAGAACGAAGCGCGCCATGTCGGACAAAATAACGGAGAGTCTGTCGTATGATGAGGGTGATTTGGATCCTACGCGATTGATCTTGTCGTCATCGTCTTTTGTGGCCTTAGTAGGGGATGGGGCAGCCGCTGCCACACCTTCATCTTCCTCAACCTCCTGCTCTAACTCTGTCTCTTCGGGCTCTGCTTCAGCTTTCTGCGGAATCTTCTCAACATAACCGCCCGAGTTGAACAGGCTGTCCCGCAAGGCACGCCATTCGTCTTTAAGCTCGGGAACACCATCGAGCTGCTCAGTCGTGTTCCACATCTTGAACTGAATCACGTCTTTGAACCGAGGATGCAAGAATGGGGATGCCCAAGGGTTAGACTTGAGCTGGTCGAACATGTCACGTACCGCAGACGGGTTAGGTACCGCAGCAGCAGGGCCGGGATTGATCCACAACCAGAACTGCGGCCGGCAGATCAAAGGGTCGGGACGATCGGCGTCAAACTGTAGACCAAGGTTCTGGGTGAACAGGAAAGAGAGAAGTGCGAGATATGGCTTGTCTGTGAATGGTCCCGTCCAGAACATGTGGTATATCCGGGGGTTCTCCTCGTCGCATACGGTGGGAGAATCTTTGTATGACACGTACTTCGGAGGAGCAGGTAGTCGAACATGGGGTTCCCACTGTGCGCCTCGCTTCTTAGGGAGATCGTTGCTAGGATCAAGGTCGCCTTGTGTTTTGAGACCAAATGCTGGCTTCAAGAAAGACGCGATGTCAGAGTCGTTTTGCGAAGCATTCTCTTCCATATATATATACTTCCAGTCGTCCATCTTCCCTCGCCGCACCCGAGCCCCCATATCCAAGCCTCCGCCCAGTCTTAAGATTTCGAGACAGTCACGAACATACTAGATATACCCCATCTGAGACGTGAACCTTACATGGAAGAGAGAGAGCGCACCTTGCCCGTCGAAAAGTCACAGTGATCCATAATCACATCCATGTCAGCGACACTACCAGGTACAGGCCTAGGGGGGTACGCGACGTTTGGTGGATGAGAATGCAGGTCGAGATACACGCGCTTCGGACCAACGCCCACCGTATCGGTCGCGATGGGTCCTCTAAATCGTGACGGCAGCGATACAGACCGCCGGGGAGACAGCGCAGGATTTGGAGGTGGGATAGACAGGCCCACCTGTTCTGGGACTAAACATACAGAATATGATGAGAACGACCGCACAGAGAAGAATATGTCACGTACTTCGGCGAGCGCTAGGATAATGCCCTGCTGCGACTTCCCATTCCCATATGCGCTGGAGGTCTTCCCTTCTGTACACTAGAGTAGACGGGTCTGGGAAGGACAGAGATGTCGGCCAAGAGTTGTCGCCCATTCCAAACCGCTTATAAACGGCAAATATAAAATAGAAGAATGCCAGAACGCTGGCACAGAGGAGGAAGGGCCCCCTCCGCCGTCCAAACCTGGTCACACTGGACTGGTGAAGGCGCGTGATGTTGGGTGCCATAAGCCTCAGACGGCGGGTGCGCACGCCCGGTATGGGCAGCGAGATAGGCGTTAGCCATGATGCAGTATGTGAATGTCGATGCCGTTTCTCTCGAATGGCAGACGAGGACGTGTAACTCGGAAGGCCGTTGCCAACACTCCCATTTCCACGAGAGAAGTAGACGGACGAGGCCATGCCCAGAGTTTCCTGCAAGAAGGAAAGCCGGCGACCAGAGGTCGAAATAAAGCACGACGAGGACGATGAGGAGGTTGCAGATGAAGCTGGAAATTCGACGTGACAAGTCAAAATACCGAGCGCTCAATACCATCAACAGCGCCGGAGCCCAACTTGAAGGTCGTCTGCGTACTTTCATCGACTCCACGCAGTCTTACCATCTTGCGAACGAATCCATGAATTCCTATCCGCCAGAGCTGTTGGCACAGCTTGCACCTGTGATGTTTGTTGCGGGGCTAGGGACATCGCCCCCAAGCAGTACGCCTGAGTCGCCAGGGCCGAAGGGACAGGATCTATTCGTGTTGCTCGCAAACCGTCTCAAAGATGCCCTTCTTGCACAAAGAAAGGTTGCTATATGGCAGCCTGACAAGTCCAAGACTTTCCAGGTGGTATTGGTAGACCCAGTGCGTAACGTCTTTTGCATAAATGTAGTCATTGCGGGGAGTTTTGCAAGGAGGGATACTGAGGCAGTCTAGAGGATGGAACAATCTTGCATGCAGTTGACAGGCGGCACTATCTGAGATGCATCCAAGAGAACAGGGGATGATTCTGAAAATTCCGGTCAAAACATCGAAGGAGACGGGAAACAGGGAATATTCGGAATGTCTCTCGCAAGCATCACCATGCAGCTGTTTCATAGACATTTTACCGCAATGTATGCCCCGCGGGACATAGCTCGCGATACTTCTGATGAGCACGGATACCTGCTCGGCTGCAGGAGCACTGCGGTTTTGCACATTTTGGATCTGCATTTCGTTTTCTCAGATCATGCACCATATACCTAATAATGTTAACAGTTGTGCTGTAGGACGTACGCTTTCCACCGCGTAAGATGCCACCGTCTGAGGATCATCAATTTCTCCCCACACATTCTCCCCTCTCTCCATTGACACCGTCCTCTCCGTTATATCCTGACGGCCTGATCGCACCTATTTGGATACGCAAGCATACAACACTTGTTCCCTCCGTCTTTGTGCTCTTCAAGCGCATTTTTGAATACCCCCGACCACCGAATCAGTCTCCACTCGATGCGGTGGACCCTGAGAGGGAACGCGATCGAGAAGCCGAAGAAAGGCGCAGAGATACCGAGCTTGCAGCAGAGATTTCTCAGAGGAAGAAGAGTACGAATGAGCGGTCAATCAAGCTGACTGTCGTGCTGATGGCTAGTAGACGAATGTTAGGTGCGAATGTTTGACCCTAGCTGCCGCAGTAAGCATTGACGCTTCAGCAGACGATCCTACTCTCGATGCTCGTCTCACTTATATCAGACGGCAAAGTGGGTTGGATCCTCGTGCTGCTCTTTTTGTTTTAAGCCCAGTCACGCAAGTTGAGATAGGTGATTTCGTACGCAGGTGTGCTGGATATACTCACTGCTGAGAAAATACTGACATATCGCCAGTTTGCAGGAAGCATTGTACGAACCCGCTCTTGAGTACTACACCAATCATTCTAAACGTGTTCGACGCAAACGAAATCGGCATTCGCAAGCCAACGCCTCTTACGCTATCCCAGTCTCGCCCATAGGTTCTGCTGCTCCAAGGCCTCTGAGACCAGAAGGTTGGACTGTGCGTTATGAGTACAAAATGGCTTGTTTCGCAGAGTTCCGAGGTGAAGATGAGGTCGCACTGAAGTATGAGTTTGCTTTTAGTTGGCAGGGCAAATGCTTATATACTTCATCAGGCATTATCACGACGCGTACTTAACCCTGCAGATCATGTTTGGTTCAACTGCTATACTACCACCTCGAACCAAACGATGGGCAGAAGCCAAGGTACTGGCTGACTGCATAAGCGTCAAGGTATGTCGAAAGCCCATCTGATCGTCAAATCACAAATAATCATGGAATCCAGGTCTGCAAACTGTACCTCTACAACAATGAGCATGCTCTTGCATTATCGCATCATGCCCTCCATACGCGCAAGTTCGCGGACCTGTCCAGGGGTTGGGGGATTGGAGAAGAAACTTTTGAGTTTTGGAGCTGGCTAGCCAGGCAGTACGGATATCCAACCCCTTTTAATTTCAACAAGGAACTGACATTCCCACCTAGACACCGCATTTTTGCTGAATTGCTAGAACAAGGAACGCGCTCGACACTCAAGATACCTACACACCTTCCAACTATAACTTCTTCATCCAGTCTCGCGGCCTTAACACTCGAGTCTCAACGAAATGTCCTTGAAGCAGACAGTATTCGTGTCCTCGGACTTAATCCTACTCAGGCGCTTCAACATCCAGGATTTTATTATTATATGGCCGCCCGTTGCACAGAAAATCGACGAACACGCTTCCTACGCGCAATGGACAGTGATGTGCGTCATTTCCCGTATTATGTCGCATCTTGAAAGCTAATCAGAGCGTAGGCTGAGCACAGCTCGGCGTCATCTCCAGGATTTGCAAACGAAAGTAAAGTCGATCATCTGACAGTGATTCTCGAAGTATGACCTGTATGTCGTGGCATACGTATTTGTTTGACTGATACATATTTTGCTAGTTATACACCAGAGCCTACGAGTTGTTCAAGAAGTATAGCCCGCCGAGTAGCCAGAATCAGGGCCGGCAGACTCTTTGGATCGCATATCGCATTGCGCAAACGTATCACCAGTCTGGAAAGTTTGATATGGCAGTACGGTGAGCCCATTCCCTTCTGAATATCTAAGGAGAGGCCTCATCTTAGTTTCCCAGATTCTTCGAACGGATAGCAAAAACTTACCGCCGGGAGAAGTGGGCGGCGATGTTACTTCCCTTGCTGTCTACATGGTATGCATGTGCTCAGCAGTTGGGAGATGTTGAACTTAGTGTTCAGCTGTTGATTGAGATATTGGCTCACGGTTTGTCTGTTATGTAAGGCATGACTGCCCTTGGTTGACGCTGCTTTTTAGGTGCTACATTAGACAACGAAGAACCAGATGCAATACAGGAGGATTTGTTGGCCGTGCTGAAAGTATGTGAAGCATGTCCGGTTTCGTGACCTTTAATGAATGTTTTGGTCAGAGCACAGTTCCCTCTCATCAAGACAGACCACTAACAATAGACCTATCCGAGGCGGAACCTCTATGTAAGTATGCAAAGTAAATCTGGCCATCGTTTGCTGACCTTTTCTCTAATCTATTAGTGGACTCCTCGCTAATCTTCTGGTCTCCGGATATCAAAGTTGGCGAACGAGCTGTATATCAACTTTCACTCGCCGCACCTAGCAATATATTCATATCATCTCTGCCGATTACTTCCCTTACTATTCATTTTCATGATGGCATCCCGCCGCTGACAGTCCGGCATTGCGCTTCCGACGCAGACGTGGAAACGCCGCTGATTCAGAGAGTAGATCTGGGCAGTATCGATTATACAGCCTCCGAAGAAGGTAGGGAGTTTGAAGCAAGCCTTCGATGGAGACCTGGAGGCTCTATAATCTTCTGCGGTAGTCTGGTTTCGAATGTACCAACAGTGATGTCTGTGAGTATCATGTATAATTTGTCAGGTGCTGCTTATACATATGAATCATCGATATATAGATTTCCAAGCTCGTGTTGACGATGAAGCAAGGCAGCTGGTGGATAGAGTTGCCCATGCAGCCCAGCAGCATCCGCTCAGGACGGTCTCCAACCCTGCGATGGTTGAGCTCCTTCAATCCTGCTCGTTTTACATCGATCCATAGGGACAGCCAATCCTCCATCTCTAGCGTTTCGTGAGTATCCAAGTTCACTACTTTTCAATCGCACCACTTACTTGTCGCAAGTGTTCGGCATCGACCGCACCTCGTAAATGTATCCTTTTCACATAATTCGCCCGCTTTCTTGGGCGAGAAATACGTGATCACTATCGAAGTCATGAACGTTGACGACCGTGAATTAGACATTATCGCGGACATCATGATGCAACCCAGTGAGATCGAGGCTGCCGGTGTGTTGCTTTCAAATCCTGCTTTTATTCGTTCGCCTGACACCAGTCCACAGTGAGTAGCATCAGCTACGATCAAGAAACGTGGTCCAACCTCATCAAGGGCATGTCGTTTGGCGTCTTGGCCCCTGGCATCAGCGTTATAAAGACCCTATATCTCAAAAGTAGCGGTGCCGTTGGTGATAGAGTGGTTGACATATCAGTCCAGTCTCGTAATGTCGCTGCAGTACCTGTGCTCATCGCAAGCCCAGTGTCTCCCAAGAGTCCCGCCTTGATAGCGGATACAGGGGAAACATTGCGTACCCTTGTAGTCCCGACTGTCGAACCTATAACGGCGAGCTTCAACGTGTCTTATTGCAGGTCCACGAAACCTCAGTTAGGCCTGGCAGACTTGAGTACATATGACGAGGGATATTGGGACGAGAGCGACGGCGGAGAGGCTACGATTACGGCCGTCTGGACTTGCATTGGTCCCCACGATATCAAAGTTGAAAGCCTGAAGCTGGTGAAAGAGGTGAACGGTCCACAACACTGGCTCCAATGTTCCTAATGCAATTTGCTTGTAGGACGGCCGGTATGCAAGAATAATTGACTATTGTGAAGACGGACTGGGAGATATTCTTACCACGGGTGCGCTTATAACTTTGATTAACGTATCCAAATACTAACATATTTACAGAGTGGCTACCAGGGGATGAGTTTAGCGACCAGTGTCGAGTCAGCCTTGCGCTCGGAGAAGTGCCTCATGAATTTGTTCCCGGACCTGGAGTGTATGAGATCACTTGGCGACGGTAAGCTCATCACTCAAAGTTATCCCTTATATCTGATTACTGAGCACGTTGCGCAGAGTCTCCCCGGCTAATCGAGATGAGCCTTCTACAATAAGCTTGTTTCGCCTACCCCCGTTGCAACCTCCTTCAGACGGCCTGATTGCACTCCTAGATGTTCCCACCGCCGCGAAACTACATGTTCCGATACCCATGCGTCTTATCATACGCAATCGGAGGCATTATCGGTCCGCGAATATCGTTGTTCAGGTCGAATTCGATGCTTCCGATGGCTTCGTACTGGCAGGCCTACGGAGTGGTCGAATTCCGGTTCTTCTCCCAGGAGGCGAGGAGATTCTTACATGGAACCTTATTCCGATAGATTGCGGCTTTGCCAAAATACCAAAGATTCGAGTTACCGACCGTAGGGCATCTGTAGGGATTCAGCCTGGGTCTTCTCCTGAGGGACAACAGGAAACGGAGGTAGAGTTAGTCAAGGTTGTTGACATACGACGGGATAGCAGGTCGGAGGGGAACAAAATAGTCCCAGGCGTTGACCGCGGATTTGCGTCAACAGATGTCCACGTTCTTGTTCTATCATAAAAATCTCATTCTCGGTTGATTGATATACAATACATTATGGGATTTCCACGGATATAGTTCGTGATGTTGCGGAGAAGAGGTTGTTATCATTTGGTGACCTCTCTGCCGTTATATATACTGGCATGTCCAAGATTGAAACTGACGCCTCAGCTGCAGGACGATAGTGAGAGTAGGTTGAGCTGCGCCCTGAGGCTCGCTATCTCGCTCGGCCGCCACGGAGAGGGGGAGGATTAAAATCCAAACTATTGTAACAAAACGTTGATGATGCAGCAAAACATGACTGGAGGCTGCTCCGTAAGTGAAGAGACAGTAAAGGATATCAGTGCGTCAACACGTAGTGTTCCCACTCGGTCCATGAAAGGAACGAAATGCACCAATCCAAACCAGTGAGGTGATAGATTCCACGTCAATGGATAACGTTGTAGTCAATGATCTGCAATCCTCCATGGAAGTGGATACAAGCACGCCCAGATAACGCGTCCATTTTGAATAGGATGTCCTCGATATACTCATATGACGGCGGCATTCTCCATTGCACTCTATCAGAAGCCCTACAGGAAGAATCTGAGCACCAGAGCTCGCCCTCCACACAGACACCAGATTGCTTCACGAGGATAGCTTGGATCTTGCATTCATCAGCTCTGTAAAAATAGCCGGGGAGAAGAACGCTGTCGTCAAGGAATCTGATAGGGGCCCCACCATAGCATCTTCCTTCCCAAGAGTACCCAAAGAACAGTCTATCGCCTCCTATGTTGTCGTATAATACCAAATTTTGAATTTGTTCAACGCGGCTTGGTTCGTTGTTGGCAGAACTAATTCTATACTGCCCCACGATCAGGTCATGTATGCTTTCTCCTGTGGCCGATACCAAGAGATCACACGAATTGAGTTGGAAAGAGAAGAAGGGCCATGAGTGCGACGCGAATTTGAAAGGGTTGACAACGTTTTCCTGATGTATTATAACATCTCTCCATTCTACTTCCCCAGAAGGGCCTACTATGGCGACAAGTTCTGGCATGTGGAAGAATACCAGGGTACCACCATCGAAGTGATCTCCAGTATCCTCCCATGATACAAGAATATGTCCAAATGAATATATCTGGGCGTAAGATCAATATAATTTGGTGTTCATATTTAGTTGAAACTTACTTGGTTTATGTGATATCTATCAATATCGCAAAAGAGCGCCTTATTTTGGGAAAATTCCCAGAGAAGGACCACCTCAAACTGTCCTAACGCAACCAAGTCGCCCTTAAAGAAGGTGGCGAAGTCACCCATCTGGTCGATGCTCCATATCTCCGTGAGAGAGGTACTGATGAGACTGGAGACTTCCTTCAATTCGCCGGCATCCGGATCCAAATGATAAATGTAAAGTTGGAGCCTGTCTCTGATGAACATTGCACATGAAATGAGCTCCTTAGAAAGTCAACAGAAGGCTTACACAGAACGGACTCGGGTAAGGACCAGAAACAAACATCTTCCACAATATGCGTTTGGAGATCGGTATGTATCCCATCTAAGGATAGAGATGCTATGATTTTAGGGGGGCTCCCTTCAGATAGAGGTTTATTTCCCAAGTCCCATACATGAAGCATTCCAGCATCTTTATCTCCCATCTGCATAGAGGCGAAGAGGTACTGCCCCCCTGGGGTTAGAGCGAATGACTTCAGCACGGGGGGAACAAGGCGATCTGTTTGAGATCCGCCCGAGTTGTCGTTGAGAAGAGGCGGGCGTAGCTCATGTATTGATAGTGGATAAGAAGATGCAGAACCTATCTCGCCAAATCGACGGGAGATGAGACTCTGCCAGCGGTATGGTGATAGTGTCGCATCTTCCAGCTCGGACTGTGTCATATCTGCCATGGGGAAGGTCTTAGTAGAGGCGCCATATTGCCTGCACACACGAAGAAGGGCGTCGATCCAGACAACTTTCGTATGCGTCACATCATGCAGGAGCTTGCTACACTGGAAGATCTGTTGTGAATTGATGGCCCACGAGACTTTGCATATTGAACGGTACCTTTCTGAGTTTGAGAATATCCATTGGATCAAGAGTACGAACGACCTTGATCCATACGTCTAGCGGAAGAATGGGACGTTCACTCATTGTGAGACTTTGTGAGAGAACATGAAGCTGAGATTTAGCCTGACTTGAAGATTCAAGTTGCACTCAGAGCAGGCTGAGTCCGAGCTTAAATCTGACGCCTGCAGGCACACAAAATTAGTTAGCACCTAGATTTCGCCGAGAAGACTTAATATCTTGCCTTGCCTTGTACCTACCACGAGCCGAATACATAAGAACGACTCGGATGTTGCCACGGTGTCGTGTTTTTTAGATATTCTTGCTCGCTAGAGCAAGACTATGCGAGCGAAATCTTGGGCGTTTAGTTATTCAAACGCCCGTCCCAACCCAAATAGGAATTTGCTTATTCATAAAAACGCCCGTCACAAATTAGAAATTAGGGCCTAGGCTCGTCCCCTGCCTCACTTCCCAAAACCAGCGCACGTGGCCTGCGACTCGGAATGGCAGGCGAGTCTAATCAGGGCCAGGTCTGCTCGACCTATTCCCCTCGAACAGACAACACCGAGTGTGTACCCCGCCAAGATTCGGACCACAAAACTCGGTGTTGTCTCAACTTCGGGTCGTTTGCTGAACCGCGTCGATAGTGTACTCCGCCAATATGCGGAACACAATGCTCGGCGTGTTCGTGTAATACTGACAAGTGTTTTGTTATTTTTTTCTAGCTGAAACATAACTAGC
>MLYV02000805.1:0-22212 GCA_001913855.2 Hermanssonia centrifuga | reverse complement strand
ATAATAGTAAATATGTAAATAATGTATATTGCTATATACAAGACCCTTTGTGCAATAGTCACATACAGTGATGCATATGCTATATATATATATATATATATATTATAAGGTATTCTATTTAATTCTATTTTACTTTCAAATTATACTGATTAATAAAATACAAACTATAAGAAATATTTACTTTTTATAGTCTATTACTATATCAGATTAAGTTTTAAAAAATCATGTTGGTGTAAAACCCTAGTATTACAAGATGCTTATGTATAAAGACCATTACACACTATTGAGTAATCACCATATTAGGTAAAATATAATCCAAAACAAGTTTTACAAGACCATGCTTAGGTTTTTCCTGATGTCAACCTCTTGCACTTGGTCATTCTTATCAAGCATCAGTTCTCTCGACCTTAATATTTTTTTGGGGAGAGACAACAAGAGTTTGATGCAACTAGCACTGGCCGAGAAGTTGCTATGCACTTTAGAAAACAGCTCAGGGAAGTTGTAGGTGTAGATTGTTAGGTTGTTTCTATAGGGAATACCAAAGGCAACCACATGACCCTGAGGGCAAGGACATTGCTTGTAGTTGTGCAGGGGGAAGATTGACACTGGAGATCATCTCCATATTCAGATACGCGGCCTGGAATCAATGATTCAGCTTGAGGAAGTAAAATACCTTCTGTAGAGGTCCACTATTATTAGATATCAAATATACTAGCCTAGGTTTAACTCACAGTTCTGGCACTAACATAGCAAACAAGCTTAGTGAGAGATGATGGCTCACTCCATCTCAGAGAAGGCCTCTTCCTTTGTGTATCCGTCAACAACCATGTTGAGCGCTGAGAATAAGACAAGTACCTATCACCAAAGGCAAGCAATTCAGCCTCAGCCTGCACCAATCTCATTTGCAGCCTTTGCTGGTTTGCCTCAAGGTACCTGATGTGGGTGGTTGCACGGTCTGACAATACTTTACTCGGCCTTTGGTTTGACACAGGGAGCGCATCCTTGAGTCAGCAATAGCCATTGCAAAGTTCATCGCAACAGCCATGCTCAAACTCAATGCATTGGCAACAGATTTTCTCCAAACAAAGGTTCTTGTGTTGGAAATGGAAAAGCATCTAGCATGGCGCTAATAACAATCTAAAGTGACATATAGGTCACAATGACTAAGTAGTATTACATAGTATCTTTTTTATTCATTTTTACTCAAAAATATGTCATAGTATGACTCGTTCTCCTACATATTACTCAGTGTTCATCATACACTAACTCACCTTCATTCAATTGCTCAGTCATGCACAGTCATGTCTTATTTATTGATATGTCATCATATACCATTATTACATAGATAGCTGTGCATGTAACAATATATAAGCTGTAGTAGTTATAGCTAAATCCCCATCAGGTTTTCACTCACCTTTGTGCTATCACACATAAGTTCTGACAGATTATGGGCCCCACCTAAATACTTGTTAGCAACAATCATTTACTTAACTATCACTACAATCACTAAATAGCAACCAGTGAGAGTTTTTTTCTTTCTATTTTCTGGTGTACAGTCAGCGGTAAGGCAGTACATCATAGTCTATGTATATACAAGGGCAGGCATTCAAAACAAACTATTGGTACATACCTCTTCAGTGGGGGTGTATTTAGAGTCAATCCCTTTAGCAGGTTAGTAGATCATACGGTCACCCACACCACACAGATCCCTACTCAATTGTGAATTGAATACTAATGCAAAGGCTCTGATAAGTCCATGTGTTGGCTTATCAAACCAAGGCCCCAATTTATAAGTATACACAGTAAATTAATAGAAAGAAAGTAGTACAAATTTGTATCTCACTATCTCTTACCTTGGCTATATTGGCTAGCTGAGGATAGAGTAGGCTCAACAACCCTCATTTAGTACAAGTATCTGTATTTACAATTTCTTCCAATCAAATCATCACACTGGAATAACCAGATCCAAAAATGCAGTATCACAGAGTTTATCCTGTAGAAGTCTTCCCTGATCACAATAACAATGAACTCTATTTGTTCAAAATCAAAGGATTCAGGAAAAAGAAGACTCTCATTGATATTCCACCTTAGGCAGAGTTATTCAAACATGCTCCATACCAAATAGGAGATATAAACAATATAAACAACCATCACTTCTTCACTAACCTTTTCTACTACTTTAAACAAATTGATGAAGAACTTGCAGCTGTAAAAAAACCTCTAGAATTCCAAAAGAAAATTGATTGTATAAAACTCCTCTCATCTTCTACTGCCCACCTCATCTTCTCAATCTAATCATGTCTTTGGCTTCAATCAAGGCTGATATAATCACAAAGTTTACCAGTTTCAATTATGCTGAATGGGACATTTCCTTCAAATCTGCATGCCGCATCTCTCAGATCTGGCACTATCACCAATGTAGCTTAAGACACAGACACCACTGCCTAGGAGTCAAAGAACAACCAAGGCTTAGGGTTTCTTGGAGTACCTCTTGCTCCTCACCTGGCTCTTCGTTTTCTCAAAGATGACACTAAGACTTCAAAGAAGTCTATGATCAAGTCAAAGCAAATTACAAAAAGCTAAACGCTTTTGGAGCATTCAACATCTTAGAGAAATTCTTTGCTGGTCCAAGGTTACAGGCCAACAAACCCCTTTGTCCCCAGCTTAATAAACTTCTTGCTCTCAAGCAAGATGCAGTAAATGCCAGTGTCACAATCTTTGACCATTTTGAAGCATCTGCACTTCTTTGGGCCACCCCACCAGAGTACTCTAATGCAATTTGTCACAGACTTTCCCATTTAGGCATCCATGACTGATAGTTACTGTCACTTCATTGTCACATCAATATTACATTATATCTACATCTTATCTTATCATAGATACAGGGTTAGGGTTCCAGATTAGGGATAAGGATCACACGGTAGTGTTCCAGACTGTTAGAAGGGTTAGACTACACCTAGATACATTCTAGGCCTTGCTAGAATGTTCCAGTAGCATGTTATCATATGTAGAATTATGGTTAATGTATTTAGGCTATGGGTTAATCATGCTGAGCACACCACTCCTGGGCAGGATGGTGTCAGAGCATGTCATAGCACCATGTGACTAGATTAGTAACCTGCAGTATCTGGGGTCATTACCGGTCCCAGGGGTACTAGTACACATGTATATAAGCATGCACATCTGAGGCTACATCCTCAGACTTATCCACTTATTGTCTACCCAACAAACTCAGGCTTAACAAGCCTTACTTAACTCGTTTACCCTCTCACACTTATTCCCCTCACAAGTGAGTCTTACTTTTGGGTTATCTGTTATACAATTACTTTGGTGCTGCAAAGTAAGGACATCACTACCATTACTGGCAAACAGATTATTGACACTCTACTTCAGGAAGAGTCCCTCCGTGTAATCTCCTCTGTAGCCGGTCATGTCTCAAACATAACCAAGGAGAACTGTTGGGATGATCCAAAAAATGCACATAAGTGCAAGGGCAAAGGTAAACCTGGTAACAATAAGAACTCGGTGAAAAATTCAGCTACGGTGTCTTCTATAGAGATTGTCAATGTACCTGATGTAACTGTACCTGCTTTGAAGAAATCTATTTGCATTTCTTTGTACTCATTGTGTAATAAAAATTGTCATAGATGCTCGGCTCAGGTGTTCTAATTATGTCACCAATGACTTCAAAGATTTCATCCCCAATACATATGTTGCATACCCATTATGTAGCGCACCTTGCAGGAACAGGTCACTTAGGTATTGGTTGTGTATACATTGAACACACCAACCAAAATGGCAAGAAATGGCAACTGTCATTTAACTGTCTCTATATCCCCTTAGCCATGGGTAAATACTTAGCACCAAGATGAATGGTAGAGCAAAAGCTAGAAATAAGGCTTGAACTCCCATACACCAAGATACTAAATATGGCTAGATGCAAATCTGACTTCCTGATGCACACACAGTCCAATAAAGACACATGGTGGCTTGAGCCTGTGTACTTAGAAAGCCCCCAAATAGCACTCGGCTAGGTGCAGCCTCATCAACCGTAGACACCAATTATGAACTATGGCATTAATATTATGGACATGCTGGGAAGCACACTCTAGACCATCTTTCTAAAGCAACTCAGGGAGTTCCAAAACTAACTAAGCCTGCTTCTCCTTCCTTGCCATGTGAAGGATGCATGCATGGCAAGCAGCATAGGGCTTTTTTTCCACATTTGACAACAAGAGCATCACCTCCATTGGAATTGATTCTTGTCAAACTACCATCTTTACTAATTAATAGTTAGAAATACATCATCACCTTCCTTGATAATTACTCATCTTATGGATGCATCATGTATCTGAAGTGCAAATCAGATATCCTGGAAGCATTTAGATGCTACAAGGCACTTGTGGAGAATCAACTTGATAAATGTATCAAGAAATTCTGTTCAGATCAAGAGAGGGGGAGTTCTTATTGATTGAATTCAATAATTTCCTATCAGAAAGTGAATAGTCTGAGAACAGTCCATGCCTATAATGCCATAGTAGAACAGAAGAATGGAACATTGGCAGCAAACCATTACAGAAAAGGCAGAAGCAATGCGCCACCACACTGGTCTCACAACTGGCTTCTGGAAACTGTCTTTCAAATGCGCTGTTTACATTCATAACTGCCAACCATTTGCACGTTCTAATTGGAAGACACCAATCAAGATATGGTTGGCACTGTGCTGGACATATCCTACTTTCATGTATTTGGTTGTCTAGCCTGGGTTCTTACCCAGAAGGAATGAAGATATGACAAATTAAAGTTCAACTCTAAAAAGATGATCTTTGTTATTTACAAACTTAGCTCTAAGGGATACAAGTTCTGGGATCCAAGTAACTGTAGCATTGTCTACTCTCGTGATGTAGTATTTGAATATGTCTTTTCTAGAAAGATAGCTAATGCACCTTCAAATCCATTACCAATTTCTAATCTCTCCAATTTTGGCAACACTGCTGAAGCTCCTGCCAAACTAGAATTAGACTTCCCTAATTATCCCAACCAATCTGCTGATCAACCTAGGCATTAATCTCCATCTCTAGTGCCAGCTGCAGTCCCAGACAAACCTGAGCTACCTCAGGAAGATCATTTACCATTGCCTCCTCCAATAGCACCACTTCCATGCTGCTTCATTTGTCATAATCTCGGACAAAATCCCAGTCGCTCACGTGACAATGTCACAATCCTGCTGAAATTGACCGCAAGGTATAGCAGGAACAAGTCTATGAACATATGTGACAATATAGAGTGTCTCCAAGATAGAGCAGCAAGCAATAAAGCTAGGAAATGGTGGCACAATGACTTACTCAGTCAACCTGCACCACCTAATCCTTCACTTCCTCCAACAAATTATAATGTAGAAGACCTTTATGCAGAGCCTGTTGGCTTACCTTTCCATCCAGATTCTGACACAAAAATAGGGGGCTCCATAAGAAGCTTGGTGAACTTGATCTGTGCTTAATTCCCTGTTCAATGTTAATATCTGAGATACTGCTAAAGGCTTTCAAAGCTGACCCTAAATCTTATTGGGAAGCTACGTCATGAGAGGATGTACCTAAATGGATCATGGCTATGTATGACAAAATAAAGTTGCACATGGAGAATGGCAGGTGGAAGCTAGTGAATTTACCCCAAGGCTGAAAGGCCATCAAATGTAAATGGATATACGCAATTAAAGCATATGGTCATTACAAGGCCTGGCTAGTTGCCAAGGACAGATTATGAAGAAACCTTCTCCCCAGTAGCTTGCTGGGAGTTAATTTGCTTCCTACTTGCACATGCAGTACTCAAAAATTGGAAAATTAAGTTACTTGACACCAAAACTGTATTTTTATATGGCAAGTTAGATAAAAAGATATATATTGAGCAATCAGAAGGTTTCGTAAAGAAAGAGAGCCAAAGTCTGTTGATTGAGGAAAGCCATTTACAGCCTGAAACAGGCCTCTTGTACTTGGTATTACAAAATCAATCAATCTTTAACTAAATTAGGTTTTGTCTGTACCAAATCAGACACTAGTATTTATGTCTACCATCAACATCAGGGGGAGGTCATAGTTATTCTTTACGTTGACGACATCCTCAATATTGGACCAGAGCTCAAAGAACTCACATGCGTCAAGGAGATGCTCTCCAAAGAGTATCAAATGCAAGATCTTGGCACTGTATTTTAGTTCTTAGGCTTGCATATCAGATGTGATTGAGAGAAATATACCATAGATATTGATCAAGAATTGTATCTTACCTTGTCACTAGAACATTTTGGTTTGCAGAACTCTAAACTGGTCTCGACCCCCATGACACATGGTCTCTAGCTTGTCAATGCTGAACCCGCCTATGACGCAAACCCAGAACTCTGCCACATGTACCAGTCTATGATTGGTACCTTACTTTATCTTATGCTCGCCACATGCCCAGACATTTCCTTTGCCGTCACAAAGCTCTCACAATTCATGTCTAATCCTACTTCTAAACACATGGCAGCGGTTAAACATATATTCCGTTATCTCAATGGACACCGCCACCTCGTCATCCACTATGATGGACTCAGTGGGAGCGGACTCATCGGATTTGTAGATTCCGATTGGGCTGAAGACAAAGACAATAGGCATAGCATCATAGGATCTGCCTTTTTTTTAATGGAAAATGGCATTGTATCTTGGGTTTCATGTAAACAGAAAACAGTTGCTCTGTTCTTCACAAAGGCAGAATACATGGCACTATCTAATACTTGTTGTCAGATCTCCTGGCTGCGGCAGTTTGAGTCTGAACTTGGATATACTCAGACAGAACCTACACACTACTATGCGTTGATAATCAAGGGGCTATCTTCCTTGCCAGTAACCTGGCTCATGATCATTGCACAAAGCATATAGATATCTGTTATCACTTTGTCCAAGAATTCCTTAAGGGTAATCACATCAAGTTCTATTATGTACTTTCTGTCAATAACATTGCTGATGTTCTTACCAAGCCATTAGCTAAGCAAAAGCATATGGAATCAAGTGGGAGGCTTGAATTGACAAACAACAACCATTTCTAAACCTCATACTCTGCACATACCATAATGCCTCGTACATCATCCTACCATCTTGCTTGTCAAGCTCAACTTGCTTGCACCATGCAACTTTGCCTTACCCAGACACCAGGGCAACACAAAGCAGAAATATGATGGTAGCATCATTTTTACCAACTTGACTCAGGAGAGGCCCTCTGGCAAGATTGATTAGTGAGATTAGAGCAGATAAATTAGCAGAAAGAGAAAAGAAGGATTTGGCAAAGAGAGTGCTGCTTACAACAACAACTGATGGTAGTAGATCCCACCTTCACTGTCTTACGTAGTGGACACAAAGTCCTGAAGATACATTATTAATGTGATTATTCAGATGAGTAGGAGTGTTGGAAATGGGAAAGCATTTAGTATGATGCTAATAACAATCTAAAATGATGTATAGGTCACAATAATTAAGTAGTATTACGTAGTATATTTTTTATTCATTTCTACTTAAATATATGTCATTGTATGACCCGTTCCCTCACACATTACTCAGTGTTCGTCATACACTGACTCACCTTTATTCAATCGCTCAGTCATGCTCAGTTATGCACAGTTGTATCTTATTCATTGACGTGTCATCATATACTATTATTATATACATAGCTGTGCATGTAACGGTATATAAGCTGTAGTAGTTACAGCTAAATCCCTATTGATTTTTCACTCACCTCTGTGCTATCACACATAAGTTTTGACACCTTGCTGGTCACCGAGGGGTTAAAGTTGTGAAAGTTGTCTGAAAGCTTAAAGATAATGAAAACATGCAAGTAAAAGCTGTTGCAAGATAATTGGAAGACCATCAACAACAATCCTACCAGCCACCCTCATAAAGCCTGGGACTAGACTCATCAAGAGCTGCAGGTGGGTTTGTGTGGAGCTTCTGGTGTGTTGGAGGAGGAAAAGGAGGTACAACCAACCTGTGACTGATGTTAAGACCTCTAACACTGGGCACTAGGGGCGAGAAAATGCTGAGAGGCCTCCGACACAATTGTGATAATCACCAGATCTCCCAATAGTGATGTATTACTGCAGTTGACTAGCAAGCTGAGAGAACATTCCAAATTGGAATGAAGAGCTCAGGCCCTGCAAACTCAATGCATTTTGATACAGACTATAATAGAAAAAAATTGACTCATTATCCAAAATTTTCCCTATAGTCAGCTACAGAGACTATAGCTATGGCAGTGGAACCAATGTGATATGTTTTCATTTATCACAATATTCCTCTTGTATTTCTTGCAGAAATATGAGCAATTGCCTGCAGTGTAGGAGAAGCAAATTTGGGCATTTTAAGTAAAATTTGGCTTCCTGGAGGCTTAATTCTTACAGTCCTGACACAGTTTTAGACAAATATATGCTTGCGTGAGGTGATCCAGACACTTTTTGCGTCAAAATTACAAATTATGTCTAGACATTTTTTTTTTCAGTTTTCGCCAAAGGTGGATCTGGTATTTCCTCTCATTGTCAGGGGTCTTCTGTACATGCATCAAGGGGTTTTCAGGATTACTAAAGCACCTGGATTAGAATCTGTGCACTAGCAAACCATAACTTAACAACTTATTGGGACCCACAAAGACTCTATATAGGCAACATATTTACATTTTTGTAATTTAGTAACCAAGGCTTTATTTACATTACCTTTACAGATTTTCTTCTTAGCTCAGGCTTTCTGAATTCTCATCCTGCTCAAATTGGTATTCATAGTCAGACATAGTAGACTGGATTTAGCACTCCCCTTGTCATGTGTTCTCAACCACACCGCTGGCATGAATTCAACTCAGTGTTTTGGTTCCTTGCACAGATGGCCATTTTCAACTACACCAAAATGTCCAGAATTAAAGCAAGGTAAGTCCTTTCACACACTGGGGGTCTTGGTAGTACTCACCATGCACATTAACCAATCACATATAGGAAAACTCAACAAAGTTGTTCAGAATACTGAAATAGAGCTCATGTGTGACCAGAGCAACAAGGAAAAGAAACGGCAAGTGGATTTAGAGGACATGCATTCCTTTCTTTCCTAAAGTACCACCCACACCATCTCATTGCAAAGGTCAGAGATTACGGCACTTACCTGCCAAGTGGCACATTTACAAGAAGAGCTTAAAGAGGTCACTGAGAATTTAGCAGATAGTGGCAGTCATACTCTAGAAAAACTGCAGGCCAAGCTCAACGATCTTTTGGCAGCCCAAGATAGCATTTCACACTGTACTTTGAATGAAGAAAAAGGTTGGGCTATCATAAGCTATCAGCTACATCAACAGACAGAACACCTCTGCACAGTTGAGGCAGTAAATACCAAAATGCTTTCTAACCTGCACTGGTAACCATCAAGATTACATCACCAATATGGCAATCTGGTTGCGGCATCAAGAGGCATCCAACTTGTGTGAAGGTTACCTCGCTTGGTTGCACTAAGAGAAAGTGCAAGGCGTGGCAAGTATGATGAAGATACTGGCAGCAGTAAGCTGTACCCATGGACCTG
The DNA here is from genome assembly GCA_001913855.2 of Hermanssonia centrifuga. Classification (NCBI taxonomy): domain Eukaryota; kingdom Fungi; phylum Basidiomycota; class Agaricomycetes; order Polyporales; family Meruliaceae; genus Hermanssonia; species Hermanssonia centrifuga. Next base: position 12,634 of record MLYV02000805.1, on the reverse strand, counting down.
TGGGTGACAAGTCAGACACTAGTGAGAAGAACACAACAAGCAAGTGTCAAGACCTCCAATTTTTGCTGTCCCAGAATCCGCACCTATACTGCATAGCCATCAAGTGCGTATAGCATTGGGCATTCTTGAACAAGCACATGGTGCCAGCGAGTTCTTGCCAGCGTTAATGATCTTTCTCAAGCTCCACTTTCCTCAAGCAATCTCTCTCCCAACCCATCTAACCTGCTATCATGTCTACAAGCAGCTCAAGGTGAAGCAACCTTTGAACCAATATGTGGCGTCCAGTGGTGTGTCTTTCAACAAGATACAAGATACTGCAGTGCCGGCACATAAACAATCACAGTTTGTCCCACAGCATCTAGACACTACTATTATCCCCAAATATCCTGGCATATATAATGCTAAATCAAAGGGGTCATTTAACGGTAAGTACATATTCCATAAATCCTGAATTTGACACTTACCAGTTTGGATTGCATGCAGGATTGTGTGTTGGATGAGTCCAAATATTTGAACTTCCCACAGAGTATGGCTGTCTCTTGCATCCCCTTGCTCATGTTGATTGGTTCACAATGATTACCATATATAGACCCATAAATAATCTTCTTTTTATTCACATAATATAAAGTACTCTCTTTAGCATATTTCAAATGTATTGATTGATAGATCTTTTTTATATCATTATGTATGTATACTAATGTTTTATAAAATACAAACAAATATCATTGTAATTACTATTACTATTCATTTTGTTATTAACTAGTAATGAAACTCCTGCTATGATTTCAATAGATTATTGAAATTCTGAGTGTGTTTTCTCACCATTGTAATAAAATTATAGTGGCAATTTCTCTAATTGCAATCAATGAAATACTGGGAAAATCTCAAAACTTTGCAATGAAACTCAGACCGGAACTTATACCATTGAGACTATCACCTATGCATATACCTCTGGTTTACCATAGGTATAGGCAATTTTACCTTGAGATACTGGCTATAATTTCATGGACAATTTAGAATGTGGGCACTATATCATTGGGTTATTGAGACTAAAGACCACTATATTTTTGTGTAATAAAATATTGCCCACTATATCATTGGATTATTGAAACTTGTGGCTGCTATATAATTGCCTAATAGAACATTGCCTACTATTATTGGGCTAGTTTCAACAATTTATCAAAGTTGGCAGCACTATTTCAATAGTTTATATAAAGTTTAGGCCATGATTTCAATGGTTTATTAAAGTTGCCAGCATTATTCAATGATTTTATAAAGTTTGATATATAATTTCAATAGTTTATAAAAGGTGGTAGCATTCTTTTTGCAACTTATAAATATTATCTATAATTAATCAGTTCAAACAATATATTGTTGCCATAGTGCAACAAATGCAATTTAACAAACATAAGAGCATATTACAATAGTAATATACTTTTAGATATTATATAAACTAGCTTTATTGACAGAAAGCACTGTTATCTTTTGATATGAATTTTATAACTGTTACATTATGTTTCAATACTTTTTTTATATTATTTTTCTTACAGTGCACATTTGTGAAAATAGTGTATTGCTCAATTATAACATTTGGGCATGGTGGAAAACCTCTACATTATTTGTATACATAAGTATATAAATACTCTCTAATCTATTTCAAATTTATTGCTGAAATATAAAGAATAGGGAAAGCAGGAAAGTAACCAAAAATATAGCAAAAGTCGAGCACTTGCCTATTTAGGATATGTGTCACAGAGCTTATGTTTTCAACATTTTGGCCTTCATACCTTTCCACAAACACAGGACACAGGAAACACATAAAATCTTTACAATTGAGTAGATATAGCAGGTATACACCCTCTGAATATTATAGCGCTATATAAAGCTGGGAGTTGTTTAGATAGTTATATTGGGCCAAAATATACTATCTACATTTATATCAAAGAAAGTGGTTATGGAAAAATAGCTGTATAGTAATAGGCTAGTCAATTGTTTTCCATAACCTTTACTATCCTTTCTTAGCTATAGATCCAAAAGCAGTTTGCTTAGGGGGCCTACATACTGGATTGATACCAAAGGACATATTACCAACTATGGACAGCGGTTTGGCCACATCTACAGTAGCATTAGCATTTTCAGTATAGATTAAAAGTATACTATACCAGACTAATGCAAAGAAATATTCAAATAAACAGGCTCCAGATGATTCCAACAGGTCACTGTATGTGTGGGGTTTCAATTCTGATGGGCCTCACCAACAATGACCTCAGACAAGGGAGATCCTTGAACATGGGGCTCACAGTAAATGAGGCATAGTCAAAAATTTGAACCGACTGTAACCCTGCTCCTGTTCTTTGTGTGACCGCGCCCTCTCAGTGACTTTGGCCCTGCCAGCCATCTTACACCGACCACCTATTCTTTAGGGTAGCATATGAGGGCAATGCGACACCAAGCAAGTGAAGTTCGAGAAGAGCAGAGCATAACAGAGAGTAAAGTAGTTAAGTTAAGATTGACAGGTGTCTGAAGCGGCTAATGGTGGGTCCAGGCCATCTGGCAACATACTGAGACTAAACACGATAGACTCAGACGACTCAGAATTAATGAGATTCATGTAAGTGGCCACTATCACTGCGTGCAAGGCTTGGCAAGTCAGCCATGTGGATAGCACGGAATAAGATAGATAAACATACCTAAATGAACCAATGAAATAACAGGGGTAAATATAAGCAATCCACACACAAATAGCTATTGATAATTAGAGAACTCAGAGCTCACCGAGACCTAGTGAACTTGTGAAAGATCAAAAACAAGCATTGTAATACCGAAAATCAACCAACTTATCCGCGCTCAGTATATTTGGCCTACCACAAATATGAGAAAATAGGGTACATCAAACTACATACATACCTCAATTATAGATTTACCATGAACTATGCAGCACCATTTATACACCATGTAATTACTGCTAAACAAATTTTGTATAGATATTTGAATGGCACCTAGCCCAACCAAACCCAAATCTGCATAAAGCGCCTCAGTTGGCCTAGACCAACCTAATAATGCCGCCATTTCCCGTGTAAGCAGATCTATTCAAGCTAATCTTATTTCGCCAATCCTGATCTAGCATCACACAAATCTAGCGCCACATAGATTAGATATCCAAGTATTTATTTGTTGATCTATACAGCAGCAAACAACCACTGTCTTCCCCTTGTTAATACCACGCATACACCCCACAAAAACTACTATGCAGCCTCCGGTAATCCTACAGCACCACACCCCTACCCTACAGCTCCCCCCTTTGAGGATTGCCAGATTGAGGGCCTACAAGGCATGGCTACCCCAATTCATCCAGGAGAACTTAGAAGATGTTCCCCCTTCATTCCAGAAATGGAAGGAATTATCAGAGCTTGAACTCACAGACACAATGAGGAATAGGATGGCTCACCATTTGCATTTGCAGACAACCCAACCCAATCTGCCCAATTCAGCCCCAACTACTGTGCTTAGTCAGCAAGCTGGTCAGACTAGGAAGCTGGTCGCCCCTGTACATTTCTGAATACACTGTATTCTGATCATGTTTTTAATTAAATAATTCAATAATGATTGAATGATGATGTTCTATAGATTTTGAAGTTCATTTTACAACAGATGGTGATATTTTGAGCCCAACTAGCTTCCTGGTTCATGGCCATCTACTGTATTTTGGCACCTATTATATTCATTGCTTAATCAGATGTACAAATAAAATCATGGAAAATATACTAAAATGTATCTTAAACATTTAATAAAGAATTGGAGATATTCTAATGGCAAATAGCCAAGTGTAGCACCCGGAATTTGGATTATACGGTAGTCTGACCAGCTTGCTGACTAAGCACAGTACCACATTCGAGCTTGATCCCAGCCTTCAGCTCAATTCCAGACTCGCAAACGTCAAACAGTCCATGAAAGAGTTGAAAAGGAAGACGGCCAAGGATCCTAAGGCAAGTGAATACAGTTCCGATGACGGACGCTGCCGTGGAGGCCGAAAAAGGAGGTCGACCCACTCCAACCACATACTCACACAACCACATGTAAATCTGTCATCCATTCAAAAGAAGGCACGAAAGGAGTTGAAGGTATGACACTTACATTATGTTTTTGTTTATGATAATACTGATGTTATCCCATTATGATTATTACATGACAGGCGAAGACAAAAATGCAGGTACATGAACTCACCGGCATAGGAAAGAACCCATTCCCTCTCAAGCTTGCAATGGAGGACAAACCGCCTACTCCAGTACCAAAGGAAGGGTGTATGCGCATAGCATTTGGTGAACCAGTCAACAATCCGGTGAATAAGGCAGTCATTGATCAAGCGGCCCTACTAGTCTATCAAGCAGAAACCGTGAGTAGTTATATCATTGATTAACCATAAATAACACAAATTACCTTCTATATAGAACAAGGAAACCTGGACAATAATGCATAAAAAAGTCAATTTTACCAAGCGTGACCTTGAAGAATTCACCAAAGAAGTTATACGCATCTGGCAGCAGCATACAAGACCAAGAAAGACAAAATAAAAAGGCAGAAAAAGATTGGCCACGCGGATCACAATTGTCGCCTTCAACGTCAAAGAGCCGTGATTATTCCATTCATATCATCCATAAATTATACTGAATTGACTCACCAGATCAAAGAACGACGTGCAGATGCAGAGGTAATCGCCATGTATCAGAAGAAACACCCGGCAACAACGTCAAGCTGCTCTTAAGAACCCCTTTCATGACTAAAGAAAATAGTGAGTATACCGACAACAATCGTCTACAAGAAGCATACAAAAAAGCCGGAACATTGAAAATGGGGTTAAGGTTTTGGAGCAAATATCCCTCTCATGGCGTTCAAAGAAGGTAAGTGTACTGTGAGTACACGTTTCAAACTGCAGATAAACATACCGGAACAGCTTCGCAATACCTATCATGAATTAGACTTCTATCATACACAGAAAATTTAAAAAATGAACAAACCATCTGCTCCCTCCCGTCCTCCCGTCAACCTTGGACGTTCCCACAATGAACCTCGCAAGCTTTGCATTTTTCGATTCATGTTGAGCTCCCAGTGGGTCAAGAACAACCCAGAAGTACCTGTACAAGTCAAGAGAGGTGGGCCAGCAGGATTCAACAAGGCTAAATACTCCACCAATGAGTATTACTCATCTTCTTCCTCGGACGGTGAAAATACACTGAATAAAAAGAAGGAAGCAGTACAGGAGCAGGGAGATCAGTAAATATTAGTGCTGTGGATAAGTTCCGTTGCCATATTGTTCATAAATACCATATCAATAATTTCTTAAGCATGTATGGTTGTACCCATCGACGAAACCATACACAACAAATGCAGATTAAATTTGTTTGTATTTCTACAATGCTCTACAGAACTTGGACGTCCTAAATTCAACATCAATTAGTAAATGCTACAGCAACAGAGATTAATATAAAAACACCTGTGTGAGACCCATGGTAAGCCATATTTTGTCAAGGCCTGGATCACCCATTTCCATACTGTTTTCTCCTTTTTCGTTATCTGGGTCTGTGCTGACCGTATGTCGAGGGCTTGCACTACAAAGAATTGTGAGTTGACAGGCCTGCGATCTTATACTCTTGATAGGGATTAGAAGAGGCGGCTCTTCAACGCTTGGATTGAGATACACGTTAAATTTCCATGCTGCAACTTCTAATTTTCGGCTGAAAACACATAAATCAACGCAATGGTAAGCTATAATATATATATATATGAAATAAACGTACGTACAAACGGTCCCAGGTACTTGTATTAAATTCCTGGAAGCTTGCACGCTTCAGCCATCGCACGCCAAACAGGAATTCCCTGAGCAAATCTTGGTCGTTCATAGGTTGATAATGTGATGCGATGAAGGCCACTTTGCCCACATATTTCTGACCGCTGGACTCGTATTGTATGAGTGAATTGGGTGCATATTCATCAAATTTCGAAGGTTTGATTTGACGACCTGACAAAATAACATAGTTGTGGAATACAACCTGGTTATTCAGAAAATTGGACCACTCCACCGCATGGGGATTGGTGCGTGCCAGAAGGTCAATGTCTGGATATTTTTGTTTGTAGTATTGTATGAAGTTTGATTGATTATTGAGCGAGAGGGTCGTTCTGCAACCTGTACCCAATGCAAAGTTGGTTGAAACTAAGCAAATCAGTACATACAGTGTTATATCTTTACCATTACTCACATTCTTGTGCAGCCTCTGCTATCTCTTGACCTAATGCTGCAACTGTACCCCTCTCGTTCATGTTGGTCTTCAATATCATCCTAGCTGCATCAATATTCAGCTGGTCCTCCTTACTGAGTCTTTTGGTTTGCTTTGTAGTCAATATAACATTCAACTGATTATTGTAGTAATCAGCGCATGCAATTACACATAATGAATGTGATCGTTACATGCCAGTCCACGCAATCGAACTTCGCGTGTAAATTTGTGGTAAAATGTAACCTCAAGTTCTCCGCCATCGTGGTTGTTCACCAAGTAGCTCTTGAGTATTTTGTTGAGACGTTCGAAGAGGTAGGTCCAGAAACTGTAGACAGGTCCATAGTCCAGAATCTGGTCAAATATGTGGGTCATGTAATGGAAATTGGGCTTGATTAATTCAGGATGCATTTGTCAGATGTATATGAGTATATATGGAGTAGATTAGACCATGTTTAATGAGAATATTGATGCATAATTGAAAAACAACAGAGCTGACGGTGATGGGTATTTGGGGTCCTACGTCAATTTGTGACAGTCATAGATGTGTACAGATGAAAGAAAGGAGAAGTGCGCGAATGAAATGATACAAAATGTATAAGACTCACGGATTGGAAGCCTCGCAGGTAGTTCTGAAGTTGCAGCTTTGCTAGAGGTATGTCATTGATAGAAATTGATTGCACAAGTAGAATCTTCATTGCCGTTGCAAGGTTAAGAAAGTTATCTGTGTTTTCTGGTTGCATTCGTTGTTTTGGTTCTGCAGGTTTGTCGCCTTTCTTCTTCTGCCATTTGTCTAGCTTAACCTGGTATTCTCTTTCAGCGGCTGGTCCCCATTCTTTCCAGATGATTGGAATCTAGTAGATATCATGAATGATCCTTAGATGTGATCTGTAAAGATGATAAAATACTCACAACGAGAGGGCAGTATAGAAGCAGCATGGCTTTCCATTCGTCTGATGTGAGAGAACCTCCAGCGGGGTATCCAACTTCTTTAGGGAGGCGGGCTACCCAACTTGGCATCTCAAACTATGAAAATAGATTTTGAAGTTAGAAACTAGGTATTGCCGCCGCGTTTGCACTTACGGCCTTCAAATAAGTGTGGATTGCATCCAATTCACGTGGGGCTTTTTCCGTGCTTTCCCGCAAAGCATTACCTTTGATCCATATCTCGAACCATTGCATCTTCGTAACACCTGGTAATTGCATATCAGATTTGCCAGTATTTGGAATATGAAGATTATAACTCACCTAGCAGGATGTTGTGCATTGGGGCATTGGGTTGATGATTGTCATTTGTATAGGGTCGAAATATGGCAGGCAGAGAAATCCCAAATTCCTTACGCCATGTGTATGGCAGAATTTGTCTTGTTCTTTTTTAGTCGTCAGTTTTGAATATTCTTGTGCAAGACATCATGTTCTTTTGGGTCCCAGGCTTGAAATGCTAATAATAGAGGTGAGAAGGTTTTGAGGTAGTGCATACCATTAATATTGATGCCGTCCACAGTTTGAAGTTTGTCATGCTAAATCTGGCATTTAGTACAAAAATAAGTCTTTGTCATGTGGTCTCCAAAACTGCAAGCACGGCAAAGGGCTGGATGACCACAGCATACAGCTATTAGTACAAGGCATATACGTCGACCTTTGATAAGGTATGAGCGACTGTGCCTGAATAACAAAAGATATACTTACCTTCTGGAGAGTTGGCAGTCTTGACTAGTATGCCGTGATTGTATAATTTGAGTAGGTCATTGACAAATGCCTTCATAAAGAACTGAAGCTCATCTGCATTTAGTTCTTTAGGCCCTGGTGTGAGACTGCAAAGGAGAAGGTTCTCAGGGCAGTATCTGTGGAGTAGTAGATGATTCATCCATAGATATCATGTAAATATCAGAACAAAATTGCTTACTTAAGATTCACATCAAGGTTAGAAATGCTGAGAGACAGTACACTAGTACTATGTTTATCAGAGAAGGTGCTGCGCGTGAATCCAAAGCTGGTAGTTTTGAAGGTACAATATATTTAGCAGGGACCCCGAATACCATATATTGCACAACTGGACTTACCCATCAAATCCGAGCGTAATAGCAACCTGCGGTTCTTTGGGAGCATCTCTTTCAGGGCTATTGTCAAAGAACTTGCCACCATTTGAGATTGCACTGTCTTGAATACGGTCCAGTCTGCCTACCGCGGAGGGAGTCTGCCGCCATTTATTGATTTCATGTTCCATACTTGGGCTGCTGCTAATGAGTTCTGCGAGAAGCTGAGATGGTAGTCGCATAGGTGTTTGCAAGATAGGGTTTCAGGATTTCTTTGTGGAAGTTGTAGGTTGCCAGGATAAAAGAAATGAATCGTTGGCTGGGATGGGGTCGCCAAGAACAGAGGTCGCCATGTCTTTATACAACAGAATTTTACAATTAGTGCATTGCATATCTTGCGCAAGTTTGTGAAGGAATACACGATAACACTCTGGGCATATGGGTGCTACCAAGAAGCGGTTGTTGATATTGGGGCGGGAGAATGTTGTCCTAAGGTCGGTGGGAGCATTGTCTTTAACAGAAAGTAGGCCAAAGGCAATGAAAATGAGTCGTAAGGTGCCAAGAAAGAGAGAGATCCCACGGTGGGAGAGTCTGTGATGGAGATGAAGCCATGCGGATAGCATGAGTATGGGACGCCAGTACCAAGTGGTACTGCTGATTTCGATGATCTCCTGAGGGTGAGGAAGATGCTCAAAAACACAGTCTGCACGAGGATTAATACATGGATTCTCATCTGGGTGTTCAGTGGGAGTTTTTATAGGATTAGGAGGTTGAGAAAATATCTCTGCGTCAAGGTGATGGTCGAGGTCAGGATGATGTACTGGAGTGGATGGGATTGGCATGTCATAGTCCATACCCGTAGTATTATCAGACTTGTCATGATTGATGGTCGGAAGGTTATATGGATCTTCATAATCGAGTATGGGCGAGTCCTCGCGTTGTATCGATTTGACTGGTGGTAGGTTGGGATGCATGGGAATGAGGTCGTGTGCAGTAGGATTGATAGTTGGAGGAATGTAGAGATTGACATAATTGAGAAAGGGTGAGTCCTTGCGTTGTATGGATGCAAAAGCAGGGAGGATTTGATGCTTGGGATTGGGTTCATCTGCTGTAGAGGCATGGTTTTTGTGCTTATATGCACGTGCAGATGCGCATATAGTTGCCGCATTCTGAGGCAATGACTCGGAGAGATTAACTAATGTGGTGGTTAAGTTATTCAGTAGCATATTCTCATTAAAATGTGGATTATAAGACTCACCTAGCACTTGTTTGTCATCCTGAGTATTGCTCAGGATTTCTGTTGCTCATTTCTTCCTGGTGCGACGGGTGGACATACAGGGAAGCAGATCTGCCATCAAAACAGTCTCTGCTTCACCTTCCGACTAATCATCTGCAGCCCTTATTCGCTTGTGTCTTTCATGATTGCGTATGGTGTATATCTCACAGAGTTTGCCTTGGCAGTCATGACATGGGCATGACACAAGAGTTTTCAAGTATTCATACTACATCAGGAAAAATGGGCCAGGATTATCATCACACCTGGACTTTTTGAGGTTTTTAATGCCAAGCTTGCGTGAATTTCCAGATAGATATTCTCAATAGGGTATCGTTAACATTGTGGAGTGATGAAGATAATCAAAAGGATTGTGATGATAAGTGATTCTTTTCTCATATAGTTGTGATTTTCACCGATTATATTCCCACATGGCATGATTATGCATCGTGCTATTGGCGCTTGCTGTGAATACCCATGCCGACCAGTAGTGAGAATCTTACCTAGTGGTTTATCTGCATGCATTATGTTAAAGCCTATAATATAGTCCAATGGCTGTATGTGTCTGCGTCATTCCATAAAACTCAAATTATCTGATATATAGTGATGAAAGATGCTTACAGCTCAAGAAAATCATATCTCAGGGTGGCTTATATTTTTAAAATGCACCTGTATATTATGGCTCATTTAGTCTAGTGGTCAACGTGTTTGCTCAGTTTCCTGTTATGGAAGGATTTGGTTTTGACTCAGGCGATTGTAAGCGACTATATGTGGTAAATGTAAGGGTAGAAGTGGTTATTTTATTGCCCGAATCTTGCTTAATTTAAGTGTGATGATAATCTCCAGCGCTTATGATTATAATCCTACCAGCCATGAATCTTCATGATTTTATTCCTCTCAATACGAATATATTGATGAAGTCAAATAAGGGTAGACTCTTTTATTCATGTAAATACTAGCCATAAAATTTTGAACTATCTAGTATATATATTTGTACATCAGCAATGATATACTAAGTCCCACTTTTCCTGATGTAGAATATAGATGGTTTTAACAATGGAAATCATTAGATATATATTTGTAACTCACCCGTGACTTCCACAGTACAAAGCTCCTTATTTATCTCACCGTGGATGTAAGGCTTCACAATGCTCCTCTTATTGGCAGCTCTTGCGGCTTTAGCGATGGCCTTGTCAATGACGGGTGGTGGGTATAAGCCGATAATTTCAGAATTTGGGTCATGCAAATCACGGCAAACTTGAGGGAGGATGGGGGAGCAGCAAAGACAGCCAGATTGAGTTGTAGGATCACAGAGATGGTGGTCGGAGACTAAGTAGCGAATGAGCACCATCATCAATAGTCAGGAATGGAATACGCACCGGCTTTGTCACTGCCAAAGAAGATCTGTAGCAGCTTCCTTCAACACTTCACTTTTCTGTCTGGTCCTCCCGCATTCACGAAGTCATCCAGAGCTGGCTCTATTGTTTGGACAACTTTCTTCTTCCCACTCACTTCCTTGGCAATATTGTGGGAGTAAAGGGCACGGAGCTCCTCATCAAGATCTGTGTCCTCTGCACTCTCACTATCAGTGTTGCTTTCGTTCTCAGGTTCATCTGTGTAGGCTGGAATCACTGTGAGGGTCGCCAGTGGTGTTTTTGTGGGGGGCAGTGCAAATTTCTTGGCAGGCGTGGTCTTGTGATTATCTTGTCTCTTCCTCTTCCCTGAGATCTGGCTTGCCCGAGCCTTCTTTTTTGCTGCATCAAAATGTTTATGCTCAACATACACAATGGCGATGGCCTCTAGATCAGGTTTCCCTGCTGCACATCCGATTCTCTGCCACAGTGCACATGTATTGCATGTGAGTCTGTATTGGATAACTAACTTTATGTCCATGATATCCATTCCCTACAAAAGAAATCAGCGCTGTCATATTTAGAATATAGTCTTAACGTACTAATCCAAATGAATCAGTGGTACATAATCCCCATGTTGTCCCAGATTTTAGCCTTTGTATTTCCGCCTCTTTGTATTCATCTGACATATGAGAATTGAACCATTTAATCTTATGTTCAGCTTGAGACTCTGCAGGGAAACAGCTCCATAGGAACTTTGTTGCTGACATGCTGTCTACAATGGTGTCAAAGAAAACAAGGAACTTTGGGGGTTGTATGGCAGGCAGCTGAGGCACAATGATTGAAAGGTCCCTGAAACTCTTGAGAGTGTTCTCAATTTTGCGGACAGTGAGCTGCACGTTGGGCCGATCAGTAGAGTGCAATATATGGACCAGATCGTCTGTGCAAAGACGGATGACCTGCGTAACGTCATCTCGGACTGCCACGGGCAATGTTGCCGAGGCTATAGCAAATGGGATCTGCTTCTGCAAACAGTACCTGAGACATTGGATTTCTCGATATTCTGGCCGGAATTTCCCCCATGTCTTAACACAGTGCCTTTCGTCAATAATTATACTGATGATGTTTTCTTGGAACTCGGTGGATTTGAGTAGCCATTCGAAGTGCCCGTCTTCTTTCATCAGCTGTTCTGGACTGATTATGATGGCGCGGTAGGTTCCCCTTTTGATCTTCTGTAAAATTGGCTCTAATGAATCCGCGTGCCATAAATAAATATGTGCCTACTTTGAATATCCTTGATAAATCCGCGTGGGGTATGGTTCCGTCAATCGAGATAGCGCTGATGCCTGCATCTGCTAGTGACCAGACATTCTGTTTTCCAAGGGTGTTGAGAGCTGTGACCACTATTTGGATGCCACGGTGAAAGTGCTTTTAAGTATCGGGACCTTCGTCTAGTGACCAAGACTTCAGGTCTAGGTGGGGGTGGGTGCTAGGCTCACGCTTTCCAGCGAGAGACGACCCCTAGGAGCACTCGGACACAACAGAGCGTCAGCAATACTGAATAGAAGCCTGAGACAGACTTTGTTCAGATAGAATGGCGTGTTTTTGCCAGAAGGAAAGGAATTTATATTGGTATATGGGTGAGAACCTAGGGATCGAGGACCTTTCGGTACCAGGAAAATGGGGAGAGGAAAATACTACGAG
>MLYV02000804.1:0-16401 GCA_001913855.2 Hermanssonia centrifuga | reverse complement strand
CCCCCCCCCCCCCCCCCAAGTCTCTCGAGAACCACAGCTTCGAGATGTCACAATCAGGCCGGAAAGGCACTGTCCGTGTCATACTCAAGGCGCCGATTTTCTCCCAGTACAGTCTAGTCGGTCTACGGACGTTCTTGTATGACATCGAGACAAGTTCCGGTGTAGCTGATACGCCGCTAGTTGTCAAGATGTCGTACCAAGTAGTGGGCCGGATGCCAGAGGATAAGGTTCTAGCTATCGCGCACAAGGCAAAGGTTGGGCATTTGCCCAAGGCATATATGACGAGGGATTTGTGGAAAATGTCTGATGGCGTTCGTCAAATCTTCTACGAGAGAAGTAAGGAGTTGAGCGAGAACGAGAACGAGATAGCGACATACGAAGATCGTGTGCTCCGCGCCCTGGGATACACGAAATACCTTCCTAGCAAGAACTTGTTTTCGAAATCTGTCAAGTTCATACCGTTAATGGTCGATCAGATGCTGGACTGTGAGCACCGCCTATGTTATCATGGCCACTGATTAAATATTGGCGTACATCCCACAGGCTTGCACGACCTTCGATACAAAGCGCATATCCTGCACCGCAACATCAGCTGTCACAACATCATGTACGAAATACGGGACGGTGTTCCTTACTTCATTCTGATCGATTTCGACCTGGAGAAGCTCGTAGAAGATGATGGCGATCCGAGCATGGTACCGAAACACCGTACAGGCACTCTACCATTCATGGCTCATGAAATCCTCCTAGAGATGGTGCATAAGGACAATGCGGATTTCAAACCCAAGGTCGTTCATCGGCTACGACACGATATCGAGTCCTTACTCAACGTCTCGCTTTGGTCCACTATGACAATGCCTGTCGTGCATGATGCGAAGCAAAAGAAGGCGATTTAGTGGGAGACTGGTACTGTCATGTTCGTCGCCACCACCAAGTTCGCCCTGATCATCAAGTCTAGCATGATGAACGATATCTCATTGCCACCAACGGCTGAGTACTTGAGGAATTATTTCAAAATGTTGGCTATGGCACTATTTGAGGGTTATCAAGCCTTGGAAAGGCACGAAAGCCGAATGAGCAAAGAGGCTATTATGTTTACAGGTCTGCCGCCTTCCAAAACATTCGACACTATGGACGGGATAATCATTCGTGACCATATCAAGGCAGCACTTGCGTTCACTAAAGTCCTGCAGACTGGCAGGACTCAGACCGCCTCTCCGAAAATAGGTAAGGGTGCCCCGCAGGTCCCTGCCCCAAAGAAATCCCCTAGGCCGTCGAAGGTTGCCGCGGTAACTCGGAGCAAAGCGAACGCCACCAAGAAGATCAGCACTGCAAGGCAGGCCAATACGGCACGGAAATCACAGAGGGCCAGCTCGCCGAAAAGGTCCAGTCCACCCAGGGTCATCCGGAGTTCCAAGAAGGCCTTACCGGTGGCAAATAATGTGGCTGTGGCAACAACTAGGGGGACCAGAAGCATGACGAAGAAGGTTTAGGTATAGGGAACGAGGGTCGCGATGGTCTCTGGTTTGATTCCTGCTTTGATTTTGAGTTTTGTATTCTCGAGGATTCAATATACCCGGACAGTGCGAGAACATCTGGACAGTGCTGCAGTTATAATAATAGGACTTGAATGTAACTCTACTTGTACGTGAGCAATTGGTGACAGAGGTGTATCACCACAAAATTTGTCACTTATCCTGAAGCGATTCCAGGATATCATATATCAAGTTCTATGATGTACCAGTTGCTTACGCCTTTTGAGCCTCGCTGAGCCCAAGCAAAAAGGCCACCGGCCGACGTGATTCAGGCGTCCATAATATGGTTGCAATTTAGACGAATGGGAGCCATCTTTGCCAGATAGCACTCTCGAACACTTCCGATGTCCAGGAATGGTCTCATACTTGCCTTACAAGGGAATATATTTGCGCCGACGATTTGTCACTCGTAGTAAAAGAATGGTAGCAGGTATTTATTCCACGACTCATACACTAGTGTAGGTACGTAAAGTCCCACGCAAGGTGTCACACCGTCTTCCCGGCACAACATAGGTTGCGACGGGCGCAGGTGGACATCGTGCATGTCGGAACTACGTGCCTTTCACACAACAAATCCAAATTCCTCGCAACCAACCGTGAACAAAATAATGGTACCAGTATCTATAGCTAAGGACAATCGTCAGAAAATCTCTACGACGAACAAGGATCACTCACTGATGGTCGGATCCTTAAGACGGAGCAAGCCGCCCTATATGGAATGGAATCATTGCATTAAGAATATCATGAATATAATAGATAGAGTACTCCCGAGGAGACAATCCGCAAGACCCAGACATTCCATCTTCCTGTAACACCCATCATACATCATGCTGAGTTGTACACGAGACCTACCTTAATCTTTGTCGTCTTCGTCTTCGCCCTCGTCGTCACTGATAACGAACACGACGGCGTTTGAATCCCGTGGCCAGACGAAACGTTCAACGGGGGTCGCACAGGACCTCACGGGGGGTGAATCGCAGAGGGACTCTAAGACTTCCAAAGCAGCTTCCTTTTTCCTACGGCGACATTACCTTCAGCTTTTTCTCTGTTCCTTGAATGTCGAGGCATGAACAGGTACTCACCGTGTGCTCTCATTGAAAGCCTTCCTTAATTCTGCTTTCTCCTCCTTCGTCCGGGCAGTAGCCAACTTATCCAACAGTTCCTTGCTTTCCTTGAGACATGTGTTCACAATGTTTTGCCTCGCAACCAACTTGGCTCTATCTTCGGGCATTTTGGCCGCGTTATCGTTGTCTTGCGTATACGCCGCTGGTTGTAAGATCAGCTGAATAGATTCGGCGATGAAGGACGAAGCGAGATCATCTAGCGAAGGCTTATCATCGGCGACAATGACCTGTTGTGCTGGAATTTGTTTAGATTGAAATGATGTAGTATTTGGGGGGGACAACGAACGAATGAGGGGTCCCTGGTTCATTATGATAGAAGTGGATGGGTGCTCCTCGCCACCTATCGTGGTCAAGGGGCCGTAAGCGACGACTAAAGCCTTCTTTCTCTTGCTTTGTAGCACGAGCTGACGCAAGAAATCTTCTTTTTCGTCGGTAGTTTGCTCAAGGCGACCATGCGTGTTTGACTCGAATAATAAGTTCCTCCGGACGGATTCTTCGCTCGCCCCTTCCGAGACTTCGCCCGTAGAGTCTGGGGTAGCAGTACCGCTGCTATGAGTAGCGAGGTGTTCCTTACTCTTCGCAATTTTCTCTTCTAGTTCTTTCTGACGAGCGAGCAGGGCACGCTTGACATATGTGGGACCCTTTGGCGCATTCTTCATTGCCCGAGGTTCAGAAGGAGGAGGCGTGGGAGTTGAAATAGTAGAACGTACGGAGGGAGTAGGAACCGTGGAGGGAGGTCCCGATGGAGAGGCGATACGTGCAGGAAGTGATGGGCTGGGCGTGTCCTCTGTTTGGAGGGAATCTGGGCGAATGAAGCTTGGGTAGGAGCTGGCAAGTTGACCTCCTATAAAGTGCGACGCTGTCTTCATAGTCATAGTATCTCCTGGAAAAGGTAATCTGGGTGCAGGAGCGTGGACTGGAACAACAGGTGATTGAAGACTAGAGGGGACGGCTTGCCATAGACTATCGACTGACGGGGTACATGGCGTAGCTAGTGATTCCGCGGGATTTACCACCTCACTGATAATGAGGTCATCCTGGCCAGGGAAAACGACGGGAGGATGTGATCCGCACTGTGACGATGCGACATAAACATCGTCGGCAGTAATCACTTCATCGGCATATTCAAGGTCAGGCAAGTGTTCTTGAATGGGAGGTTTTTCTCGTTCTTCAACCGCATCGTAATCCATGTCATCATCTGATCCTAGGTCCATCCATTCATCAACGTGAAGAGAGCGATCCGGAGAAATAGGAACGTAGGAAGCCCCTTCGGAATGTTGCTCTTGCGGCGGAACAAAACTAGGTTGTGGGATAGGGAGGGCCAGAGATGCCCATTGAGGAACGATGGAAATTGGACCTCCTGGTATCGGAGAAAATTGCAGAAGCGGAGATGAGAGACTCGAGCTTGATTGTGCTGGAACGAAAGAAGCGGGAGGCATAACTTGTAATAGTGAAGGCGCAGACAGAAGTGACGGGTTCTTCGGCAATGAGTTAGATATCTCAGCCGCTTGCATCCTTCTCTTTTTTCTCTCCTTCGCTTTCACGTTCTTCGCTCGTTTCGCAAACTCGCCATCCTCAATCTCCCCTTCTTCCAATTCACCGCCACCCGCACTAGCGCCATTATCACGCATGCAATACCACCAAACTCTGATATGTTCTTTACCTAACCCCCCGCCCAATCGACCGCTTTCGAATGCCGCCCTAGCGATATCTGCAGTCGGGAATTCAATTAAAGCCTTACCCGCCTTGATGTCTAATTCCATGCGGAGAGCGACGGGTGGTTTAGGACAAAACTCCATAGCCCATTGACGGACAAACGCGAGAGAGCGGAACTTTTTGGGTAGAAGTTCCATGACCAGGGTACGAGCAGCATTTGGCGCGGACACGTTCGCAGGAAGAACATAGGTGCCATGGCGGATGTGCGGTTCCTCATCCGGGGGCATTCCAATTGGTTTCTTGGAAACGGGATAAGGTATGTTGACCACAGAAGTGCCTTGCACAGGGTTATCAGGTATTGTTTGTTGTATGGTTTGGACATATGTATGTGGCACGGGAGGCTGAGGTAGGAGCGGAAGAGGAGGTAGAATTAGATGTGTGAGATGTGTTGGCGACTGTCCTAAAGGATTGGCTCCCGCTCCGTGGAATGCAAGCGGTAATGGGCTGACTAGGGGACCTGTAGGCCTTGGAGGTAACGAAGATAGTACGGGGAAGTTAGATGGAAGAGAGGATACGTGTGCATGACGGATGACAGGCATATGTGATAGTGAAGTAGAAGCATTTACTGCTACATTTTGCGAGTTTGACGGACCGGCCATAGCTGTTTGAAGTTGTACTTCAGTGACTAGCCTCTCTCGTTTTGCCCGTTTTCTTCTTGCCTGCTTGCTTCCATCTGGGGTGAATGCGATAGTCATTGCTGAGCTTTGGGGTATCGTGTTCATTGTGAGGGGCTGCAGGCGTTGTTGTAGGTCTTGTCCGGGGCTACTGCTCAAACCACGTTTACGCTTGTAGCCAATTGACGATGCTTCGTGGTATCCTGCAAGGTCTCTTCACGTCATTGTCCCCAACAGAGGTGAGTGAAGAGGGCGTACCAAAAGCGACCCCATTCATAGAGGTCTCATCGGTCTCATCGCATGGAAAGACATTCTGATGTGGCGATTTTGAATATTCAAGTTCTTGCTGTATGTTATAACTATCATTATAAGTATCATAGTCGTCGTCTATCCCAGCACGAGGAGAAGACAGTCTTTGCTCCAGCTCCAGCTCGACAGTGGCCTCGTCCTCGTCATCGGAGATTACGATGGGTGAGTTCAATGAGCCGACGCCATACACATTCATCGCGTAGACAGTCCAGGAAGGCTTGGAGCTGTGAGAGACAGAGACGAGTGTAGGAGAGAAACCAAGAAGAGGACAGGGGAGAGACGACTGAAATATGAGGCGGAACAGGTAAGACGTATAAGGCAACTTCCGGTACACGTGATCCGTTCAGCCTCAGTCGAGGGTTCGACTCCCGACCAACGCACGAACGACTGAGCGAAACGTAGGTACTTATTGCGCACAAGGCAGTAGCGGTAGCATAACTTCAAGGATATCTCCAACAAGTTCAACACGTATGATCCCTAGGTGACAGTGTGTGAAACCTACCCGCCGCCATACCAAAGAATCAGATATAGCCAAGCCACGTCTGAGGTCAAAGGTTTCCGAAAGGTCGCTAATTAACAACGTAAACAAAGGGAGAACATCATGGCGATGATGATTCTGTTGCATATGCCGAGATCGGGAATACAAAGTGGCGGAGTTGGGGTAGTTGAACGCTGCAACGTGAGCAGGCGAGGAGTCCTCCACACACATAGCAAAGCATGGCAAGTTAAGACAACATACGATGCGAACATGTCTAATGGGCCTTTGACGGCTCTGTTTGTTCTCGTTGTATCAAGCCAACCCCTACAATAACACCATCTGCAAGGATATCCGCCGCTTTGCGACCCTCATGTGCTTGATGCTCTGCCTTCTTAACAAATTCTGCTTTCACAGCCTTTGCACGTGCAACCTGTAAGAAGAGACGTTCCGGTGAGTATTGCGTTTCCGACGAAGATCAGAGAGCGCACCTCCTGCCCACGGTGGAGACATTCCAGGTAGTCGTCCGCTTGAGCACGACATAAGCCGGGGTTATCAGTTGACGCATAGCACTGCAGAGGAGACACTCCTGATCAGCAAGGATAGTGTATGACGGTCGGTGCCTTCAAAGCGCACTTTAGAGAACTCTTGCCAGAAGGGAAAACATCTTGAGGATCCTGTAGGCTGAATTCAACTCGATCCCCAGCATGTATTGACACGACAGGCGACTTACCTCCTTGATAACCGAAACCAGACTATAGCAGTGACATTAGTATCCAGATCTCGCGAAAATACTAAGTAAACGTACGGCCATGGTTGCGGTAAATGTAGGGTGGAAGCCTGTCACGCAGCGTTACGTTCGGACGTCACACCGTAACGACCCGTGACCGACGATCTCTCGGCGCTCGCGTGGTAGTTACTAATTTGGAAATCCCGCTTCGTCCGCGGCGGGCTGTGCCCCAATGGGCGCCTATATAAACTGCTGTCTCACCTCCAGACCGCCTTTCGCTCACACTTGTACCACGCAGCGTTGAGGGTGATTTGGACAATGTCAGACCAAGCAGAGGCAGCTTTTGTAAAAGCTTTCACCAACAATCTCTCTTCCCAACCAGTGAACTACGCCGATGACTTCCAACCACCGTTGGAGGATTACCTGAAGAGGGTTCCTCTTTTACCTGTGAGCGACGAGGCATAATCAACGCGCTGACTGCCTTTAATAACGTGCCATGAAGGTTCCGATTCCTGATCCACCAAAGAGAGAACACGAAGAGTTGGTACCTGCAGGTATGTCTTCGTATGTCATAGCGCACCACGAAACAAAGCTGACGACCATTATGTAGGTGCCATCAATATCAACATCAAGTCCGCAAAACCGGCGAAGTCATATGTCCTTTCTGTGCAAGTTACGGATACGATCGCGTCCATCAAGTCGCAGCTAGCCTCAGAGCCAGGTGCCCCGCCTGTCGACGTGCAACGACTTCTCCTCAAGGGGAAAGCCTTAGCCGACGGGAAGCTCTTGAAAGAATATGATGTCAAAGACGGAGATACTGTTAATCTTATGGTGAAGGCCGGATTTCAATGGGATCCAAGTGCAGCTCCTCCCACATCAACTTCGCCGGCTCTAGAACCCACGATCAGTACTGGCTCAATTACTCTCGTCCCAGAATCTGCTGGATCAAGGAGCGGGCGAGGCCACGCGCGTATCCCCTCGGTTGTTCTGTCACCCTCGCCCTCTCTCACGCCGATGGCTGACGAGAAACTCATGGACATCCCTCTCATTCTCGATACATCCAATATTCCCCCATCTTTGGGTTCCTCGCCTCCGGATACTCCGTACCACACGACTATCTCTCAACCCGTGTTCTGGGAGCGTTTACACGTATTCTTGCGGTCCGTCTTTCTTACCATCCGGCTTGTCTCGTGAGGCTGATATAGTTGACAATGGCTAGGAATGAATTTCCTCATGCAAGTGATGCCTCCGCTGCATGGGAAGACTTCTTTTGTGCAAGCAAGGGGGTTCTCTCCGTGAGCGAGATCGCGAAGATACGTGACAAGGTCGGCGTGGTAGGTATGGCTGGAACTTAAGCAGACGAAGATTATTGGTTGGTGTATGCCATGTTATCTTCATTTACGTGGCAAATTTCAAGGTTCTGTTACTGGCAGAGGAAGATACCATTTGTAACATAAACATGACCTACATGCGGACACTCAGAGCTGCGGTTTAATCATCATAGTGCAATACTTCGAAGACTTTTTGAATGTGCTTGCAAGGACTGAAGCTGTCTCGATGTTCATTTTCTTTTCAGATTTACGGAGTACTGTCTCTTTCTTTTGACAGACCGTATCTCACTAAATTCAACATTGCGCATAGTTAGTCTCTCCGTTGCTGACGATATAGAAAAAACGACAATCGACTTTATATTTTTCATATACATGAAAAAAGCGCATAGTGACTCCTACAATGTATCTTTCTCAAAGATCCAAAATGATGTAATATGTACTGATACAGGTTCGTTCTGGCTCTAAAGCTCCGTAATATCAGGGATAGCCTCTACAATCGCATCAGCAGCCCTCAATTCGTGCACGGCCACTACTCTGAAACCTGCTCTCTCCACCAGGCTGCGCATGTGGGACTCCGTTCGCGTGATACCATTGTTCAACGACAACAGCTGTACGCTCGTGGTGTGCACGAAGCGCGAGCTAGACGCACGAAGGAGCATCTCGCAGAGCACCAGCTTAGGCAGGTGCCCAGCCTTGTCGGAGGACGATCTGCCGGAGAGCATTGCGGCGCGAACATTGCGGAGAATTTTGACGACTTGTTCGTCAGTCCAGTCATGGAGGACGTGGCGAATAATATATGTCGGCTGGCCTTGAGGGATATTCGTTTCTTCAACGGACTCCGCCAGGAAATCTCCACCGACGAACGATATTTGCTTCAGTTTCGAAGGGTATCGTGCTTTCCAGGCCTAAATAACGAATACAATAAGCCTCAATTCAATGGAATCAGACGTGCGTATGTCACCTTCTCTGCGTTCTCCATCGTTTGACGCAAGTCGAACAGGGTAAACTGAAGACCTCGATGTTCTTGGCCTAATAAGATCATCTCGAGAGACCCAATACCGGCGCCGATGTCAACAACGGGCGTTTCGAGTGTGTCCCAGGCGTAATCTGGATAGCAGATATTTGTACCCGCGGACTATCAGGACGTGATACTGCACTCACCGCGAGTCACATTGCCATTGGCCATGGTGTGCAATTGCTGCATCGCCTTCCCGACACGCTGACCCCGCCAAGCTTGTTCGGGGCTGGCCATCCACTTGAAGACGGGGTCTGTGAATCCGAAGGCATGACTGAGGGCGCTCCGTTCATCTGTGGACTGGGCAGCCTCTGTTAGGTAAGAGGAGCCTTTGAACCCTTCGTCTCCTCTATGGATAAATCAAGTTCAGCCATTTGGGACATCGAGTGAGGTGTGCAGAGGAGCTCACATCATTCCTATGGCATCTTTGAGGGTCGCATCGTTGCTTGTCTTCAAGACCTCGGACATGGCATTGTTTGCGTAGACTTCGGTTCCAAATTCGCCTTGCTCCTCGAAGTATCCGTGCCATAGCAGTGATCTCATGGTCACACCTGGCGAATACGTTCAGTGGTGGTGCATCTATAGTGGAGGTGGAGTCTTACTCAAATATTTGTGTTCGACGTTGGTCTTCTGACTCAGTTCATGCAGAGAGAGAGCGCCGTCTCCGATGATATCTGCAACCCCGAGGGAAGTGATCAGTTGCAGCGCGGCACTCTCATGGCAAGACTCTGAAGAAAGGTCAGGATGTCAGCGTATGCTAGATGGGGAGATATGGTGCAATATATTCACCTGCTAGCGCAACTGTATAGTCTGCGGGTCCAAGAACACTGCGCAGGAGTTGTCCGGTCAATGACTGAAGGTGTCCCTTTGCTATATAACTCTCTTTCGAGTCGTCGGCGATGGAGGTTTCGCTTGAGGGATACAGCGACTTGACAAGCTGGAGTAGGTTCTCCGCCAGAGCCACTGGATGAAGGTGCTGATTGGTCGAAGAAGTCATAGGAGGATGCTGACAAGATTCAGATGTTATTTTACTGGGGGAAAAGTCAGTTGTGAGTATAGCCGTCGTTCAAATAGTTTTGGAGGACACAGGTTATACTGGGTCACAGGATTCAGCTCAAAAGGCACGATCTCCGGGACGTGAAAGCGCTGTTCGACGAGATCATAAGTTACAACGCTGGTAGCGGAGCTGTACGCTTTTCACAAAAGATGCCTAGTACCGCGTAAGAGGCTCGTCAGCCAATTGATCTAGTTGTGTACGGGCCCGGCTCGGCTTTGGCCCGGCTTGGAAGGGCTCGGCTCGGCTCGGCTTAAGCCACGCTTTTTGGCTAGGTAAAAGAGATATGATCAATACTTGTTGTTGACATGGTAGAATGAGTATCAACATTCCTTCACTAAAACTCGTCAGCAAGCAATCTAAGGTGCGTTTATAGTACTCTCTATAAGAAATAAGCACCTAAACCTACATTTAAAAATATGCGAGGCTTGGCCCGGCTCGGCCTGACCACCAGGCCGGGTCCTGAACTGTGCGAAGCGGTCCGAAAGCCCGGCTTGGGCTCGGCTTCGACGGCTAAGTCAGGCCGGGCACCACACACAACCGCCGCCGCGACACTGCTACAATTGGAGTTCGTTGGTACTTTTGTGCAACCCAAGCCCCACCGTGAGGGCGATAGTACTTATTCTTAGTCTATCTCTCAGGCCCGGTACCTGTACAAGCTGGAATGAGACAGAACGAGTGAAACTGACTCTCGCGTCGGAAGCGAGCAGTGCTGTGATGCAGTATCTAATCGCAAGACGAGCGACTCGCCAAGTGTTGATCGTGACGCAGTACGTTCGAGTCTAGCTAGTATAGCGATCCATGCACGACATAATCACTGAAATTTGAAGCTTGATAGGCTGCGCGAAACTAGTATTGCTTTGACTGGATAGATCAAGAAAGTTATGTGGCGTACAATCGCTTGTTTGCTTGCTTACATTCCGTTGATTGACCTCGAGGATAGAATCCCGTGGTATAAAAAACCAACAAGTATTCGCCAATGGTGCATTTCGTGTTCTGTGTGTTCTGGCTGGTTCCTAATTAATGTAGTTGGCGGGGCTTTCTTATCCATTTTCATGCACCTGGCTAGGGAGTCCGACTATTCTGTATACACAAAATATGATGCATTAGTTAAGATTGCAAACTGACTGCAGTGATAGATACGAACAGATACAGCGTGTCCATATACGACAGAAGGGATTATCACGGCATAATGTGGGGGTAATATTTCCAAAAACTGGGAGAATTAGGATTAGGTTATGTTTCAGCAAGACGCAGAGATAAGATGACGAACCCAAAGTGTCGTTTCTTCAGCATGAATGAAATTTCCACTTTCCGTAAGACCCAGGGGATGGAACCCTTAAACTCAGGTGGAGGAGGAGTGGATAGCCCTTAGCGTATGAAATGGAGATAGGGAGTGATGGTTACAGACCTTCGCATGTACGGAACTCAGAGGATCGGATTGCCGCTGGACTTGACGTGTGCCTTCAGTTGAGAAATCGTACTGGGGATTTCGTGTTCCCCGAATCCTACGGTGCGCAGCTTTTCAGCGGTGATGTGTTCAACCTCCTCGTCCAGTTTAGATTCCTAGAAGACAGTAAGATTGGTAGACGCCTTTATGAGGACATGCCAGCGGTCCCTTGAAGTTGGTCATAAGGTCTTTGCCCAACCAAGCGTGTTAATAAGACCAAGAAGCCTCTCAAGGACTTTATGGATGACTTTTTGTTGCTGTTCTTCTTCTTCTTCTTGAGAGCAGTCCATGTTCTTGTTCAAGAGCGGGAATACCACTGTTTCCTGCAAGCATTTTGTCTATAAGTGCTCCAGCACGGGCATCCAAAGATGCTCTGAGCTGCCTAGCTACGGCGTAATCTTCACAGTAGTGAGAGGAATCTTTAGGTTTCGAGTGGGCAGTTGACAATATCGTTATGACCAAGCTTTGAGGTGTCAACATTGTACTGCAGGATTGTTCAGTACGCTGTTGGCCGTGTTATGTGGCGCATGAGAAAAGTGATAACTCACGTCCACTGCAGTCCTAAATAGAGTGCACTCTATACATTTTAAGTATGCAAGCGGTCCTCCTATCCGAGTCTTCTCGTGGTACCTAGTAGCAACTTGGTCATCTCATGACTTGGCGAGGCCGACTTCCTGCGGATCTAATGGGTGCCAAAGCGTTTACCTCTTAGCAGCTAAGGATTAGTCGATGATCCAATGCATGCAAAATGACGAAGACGCACAGTTCCTACGACCGCAAACCACTGCGGTCCAAACCGAGAACAAGAGGAAAACGAGAGGGGATATTTCCTTCCGTGTTAAGGTGATTAGTATTCTAGGCCGCTAAACGTTAAGCATGCGGTTTGTAGCACACATGCAGGTTCTCGGTCGCTCCGGGAAAAGACTGATAAAGCCAAATTTGAATCATGTCGCCGTGTCGCGGTTTGAAGGCAGAAGGAGTGGACGGCCGCCTCCTCGGGTTATTGGATAAACGCCCGACATCGCTGTATTTGAAATTTTGAATTTGAATCAGTCACTTGTTCGAGTTGACACCACCTGGCCAAGCCAAGTGTTGACCGGGTTTATCTCCAGGTTTAGGCAGCACCAATCCAAACGTTCGTTGCTGTTGTAGAGACAGATCAGACACAACTTTGACTCTCATCACTGTCGGTGGCGAATCGTGAAGGTACGGGCTGTGAAGAAATTTCAAAAGTTATCGGACTGACCAATCTCGAGAGTGGCATTTATCTAAGCTTTTTGTATAGGCTCGACGATGGCATGCCTGTTTCGAGGCATTGGCGTTTTCTGCAGCCTACAGAGGAATCCTTTTACTTGTTCGAGCTTCAGATACGACGCTATCGCTGGTGCGGCAATCTCAACTTCAAGCAATGATTGCGCTGTCAGGACGAACTTTCTTCAGGACCCACCTGAGTGATCAATTCAAACGTGCAACCATGTTTGAGCGAGACTGGTCGAGACGCTTCCGTCTCGTTACTCCGACGCCAGAGTATTGGATTAGTGTGGTTTATGGCAGTGAAGTAAGATCAATTCACATTCCGTTTAATCGTGTTATGTTCGACTCAAGTACCAAATAATCATCGCAGGAATGTTTGAGCGTTCTCATATTTAGTTAAATACTCTGGCTCGCTTGTCTACTTCCCCGCATTCGAGGGCAAGTGTCTCATTCCCTTTAATCCTGGTATACATCTGAGGTCATGACTATCTCACCGCTATCTTCTCTGCCAACCCTCTTGATCCAACGTGCCCATAATCCCAGGGCAGAACTCGGCTACCTGAACGACGACGGGACTGTCCGAAAGTCTTCCACGTACGCCCAACTACTTGCAGATGCACGATGCGCTGCTTTGCGTCTTCTATCCTTCGGCCTTAAAGCAGAGGACATTGTCATCATCTGCTTACCAGACCACGAAAGCAGCATCCGGCTTTTTTGGGCTTGTTGCCTTGGTGCGATTTTCTTTTATCCCAGGTTGCATTATACTCACCGCATTTTCTCCATTTATAGCGGGAATACCTGTCTGTCCTATACCTCCGTTGCATCCAGATGTTACTCGTCAACGCCTCTTCTTCGAACACCTAGATGTTCTCCTTCACAAGCCTACCCTAATCACAGACGAAGCCACCTCTATTTCTGTGAAGGGTGTTGCACCACAATTGCGTTCTATCACTCTGGCAGAACTAGACAGGGCACCTATCAACTCTGATAAGCAGCATGCTATTTACCCGAACCGTTTCCCCAAATCAGACGATATCGCATGCCTCATGCTCACATCAGGGTCCACTGGCAATTGCAAGGCCGTAGCCTTGAGCCACAGCAATTTGCTGTCTAGCATTTCGGGCAAAATTCGCCATCACGGAACCACGCCTGATTCTCGCTTTCTCAACTGGATAGCATTCGATCATGTCGCATGTGTATCCGAAATTCATCTGCAAGCTTTGTTCGCAGACGCGAGGTAAGCGAGGGGTGGCAAGATAGAGGGGTACAATGTGCTCATTTCCCGTTTACAGCCAGTATCATATTTCAGCATCCGCAGTCATTCGAAACCCTCGGATTCTGCTCACCCTTTGTAGTCAACTTCGGATTTCCTATAGCTTCAGCCCAAATTTCCTTCTTGCACAGATTTGCCGAAGTGTTTCAGAGTCCCCATTTGACGAAGGATCGCTCGACCTGTCGCGTCTAGTAGCGGTCATCTCTGGAGGTGAATCGGTGCCAACGAACATTGCTATTTCGTTTGCAAACATCATTGAACACTTTGGAGCTCGCAGAGATGTGCTTAGAGCAGGGTTTGGAATGACAGAGACAGGTGTACGTTCTCCGGGCTGTTTGTGGACTATGGTCAACTAATGTTTCCATCAGGCCGGATGCATTTATGATGTGCGCCCCATTCCCCGTGATGCGAGCAGCAATGCCGGGAAATATTTGTCTCTCGGAAAATGCTGTCCGGGAGTTACCGCTCGCGTCATTAACACGAGCGACGGGTCCCTTTGTAAACCTATGCAAGAGGGACAGCTTCAAGTTTCAGGACCTACCGTATTCCGCAAATATTACAACGACTCCCAGGCAACGAACGCGTCCTTCACTTCAATCGGGTGGTTTATCACTGGTGACATTGCCATCGTCGACCTCGACGGCAACATATCTCTCACTGCGAGGGAGAAGGACTGCCTCAATATCAACGGCGTCAAATATCCTACATTGGATATTGAACGAGACGTCGATAGCGCGGAAATCGACGGCATCCTCAAAGCATCGATCTACGTTTGCCCGATGCGCCTTCCAGGTGCACCGTCCGAGACGTACGGTGTTTTCTATCAACATCAGATTCCTGTTGACGGTCCGCTAAACAACGATGAGTTGGTCCGCATCGTAGCTACCAACCGTGCTATCAAGGCCGCTTCAACTATTTCCTGTGGACAAAGCCCTCATGTCGTACTCCCTCTTCCATCGCCTTTCTTCGTCAAGACTGCCTTGGGCAAAGTCTCGAGGTCCGCACTTTCCAGCGCATATTTGAAGGGTACTTGTAGTTCCTTGGAGCAACAACTTTCCGCCGCCCAATCTCGCAGCGACGATACAGAGAATGGGCCGAGTGGTGACATAGAACACGCGGTATTTGATGTCGTATCCTCTGTCTTCAACGTTCCAAGCTCTAGCTTGCACCGTTCCCTGAATCTCTTTGATTTCGGCGCATCCTCTTTGGACCTCATGCGCCTAAAGCAGCTCCTACAAGAGCGCTTATCTGTCTCTGATTTGCCCACCATAGGCTTGCTCAAGCACCCCGAACTCGGTCCGCTCTGTGATTATCTCTCTTTGCTGGCTACCTCGCGCAGCAAGGGCATGTCGTCGAGCTACGATCCTCTCGTCTGCCTTCACTCCGAAGGATCCCAGCCTCCGTTGTTCCTGATTCATCCTGGAGTTGGCGAGATCCTGGTGTTCATCAATCTTGCCCGCGTGCTTAACGATGATCGTCCCGTTTATGCTCTACGAGCTCGAGGGTTTGATAACGATGACAAGGCGTTCTCCTCCTTGGACGAGATGGCCGAGTCGTACGCTGCGGCGATCAAAGCGCGTTATCCTCAGGGACCGTACTACATTGCCGGATACAGCTTCGGCGGCGCCGTAGCATTTGAGGTAACGAAGAAACTTGAATCCGAAGGACGCACAGTTGCATGGCTGGGAATCATGAATCTTCCACCTCACATCCAATTCCGCATGCACGAGCTCGTCTGGCTGGAAGTCATGATCAATCTATGTGTCTTCCTCGCTCTATTCCCAGATGGTGAATCCGGGAGCATGATTGCACAAGTTCAGGGACATTTCCCAGAGCTGCGGTCGTCGGACTCAGAGCCCTCGTGTGCCACCGACGTCATCAAGTGGGTGTTTGATCACAGCGACCAGGCTCGACTGGACGCACTGCAACTCAAGCTTCCGGACTTTGAACGATGGATCCGTGTAGCATATGACATCAGCTGCACAGGCCGTTCGTATGAGCCCTCCGGTTCTGTCCGCGGTGCTTTGACGACCATTTTCTGTGCTATCCCTCTCCACTCTATGGGCACTCGAGAAGAGTTCAAGGCTGACCGCCTATCGAAATGGGCCGACTTCTGCCAAGGGCCTTATGAGATGGTGGATGTCGACGGGGAGCATTACACCATGTTGTCCGAGACGCACGTGTCATCGTTCGCGGAGAGGTTACGAGGAGCTATCGGGCGTTCTCAGCTCCCCAAGGACTCTGCGATCCCACGGCCGAAACTTGACTTCGATGCGATTCCTATCATTGATTTCTCTTTATACAGCAGTGATAAGGGGAAGTACTTCCAGCAAATGCAGTATGCGCTAGAGGATGTCGGATTTGGGATCCTTGTGAACGCCCCTGGGTTTGAAGACACATTCCAGAAGGAGTTGTTTTCACTTGCGGACCAGCTGTTCAACAAACCTCAGGAGTGGAGGGATGCATTAGGGACCAGCACGTCGTACTCGCTGAGGGGATATTTCCGGGCGGATACCATTCA
>MLYV02000803.1:0-58300 GCA_001913855.2 Hermanssonia centrifuga | reverse complement strand
TTGCCGAAAAATATCTCCACAATACAAAGAACTGCATCAGCGAGAAATCTTGGAAGATCATCATGGTGCGCGCCGCGCGTACCTCGACTCCGTTGGCGGTCCGGAAGGAGTTCAACGACATTGTTACCAAGTTACCCACTGTTGGCGGCGTCCGCGATGACTATGAGCTCCAGGATAATACTGACGAAGAATGGGAGCAGGAGAATAATTGGGGTACTGAGGGTGTTGTCGCAGAAGTGGCGGAGGTCGGCGTCCAAGCCAACAGTGATCATATGGAGGAGGTCGGTGGATAGGCTTGGAGAAGCTCGTCTCAGCCCTGGGCGGGATTTGCGCGAACGGCGATTAAATAATCGTCGATCATCTAATATTACTCCACCTGTTCAGTAGTTTACATCGCGAATTCATATGCATTATCAGGTTTTATCAGGACTGTGATTATTATATTTTTATCAACAAAATCCGTATATAAAAATGTACTGTGCTAAGTACATTGGTTACTTTACTAAGTACTTCAGTAAGTGAGACCGCTCCTTTCGAGCAACTGTTCGAAGACAATCTACTGATCGAAGTGAATATCTACTTTGTCTACTTACAGTCTAATTTACCTATTAAGTGACTTTAAGACCGGTTTTAAGTAGGTGAGATTTTGCTGATGTTGCCACCTTTCAACCCGACGACTTGACCTTTCTTCAAATTGATGTGAGCTCAATATGAATTTTGCACCTCTGCCCAGTCTAACTGTAGTTTACCCCCCTGGCCTCATGAGACCGGGGCAGGGTCTTTGAAGTTTCTGCCTGTTTGATCTTGGTCTCGATTTCTGATATTTTGGTACAGAACTTCCCATAACAGTTTTTTTGGATGCTCTTACGTGCTTCTGTGCACTATCACCTTCTGAGAACTCACATCAGTCCATCGTTCTTTTGCGATTGCTCACGGCAAGCTTCAGATCTTCTTCATTACCAAGTTCCTCGCGAACGTCGCAGCGCTCGGAGCCCAGTATGCCGAACGAAAGTAACTCAGAACTTTCTCGATCTGCAGTTGAAGCCGCCCATGAGGCCATCAAACCATTCATTCACCGGACCCCCATCTTCACATCGTCTTCTCTATCTGCTCTCTTACCAGGAGGTAACACCTTGTATTTCAAAGCGGAGAATCTGCAGAAAGGGGGGGCCTTCAAGTTCAGGGGAGCTAGCTATAGTTTGGGACGCTTAACTCAAGACCAACTTGACAAAGGCGTTTGCACGCACAGTTCAGGTAAATCCTAACCATGATCCTCGAACATGCCACGCATCATGTGGTTTCAGAGGATGACACATTGACTTTTTATCTTTAGGCAACCATGCAGGTGCCCTCGCCCTGGCCG
This sequence comes from Hermanssonia centrifuga, assembly GCA_001913855.2. Taxonomy (NCBI): domain Eukaryota; kingdom Fungi; phylum Basidiomycota; class Agaricomycetes; order Polyporales; family Meruliaceae; genus Hermanssonia; species Hermanssonia centrifuga. The sequence continues at coordinate 56,937 of MLYV02000803.1, read as the reverse complement.
CTAGAGAAAGAGGCATCGGGTGCTTCGTTGTTATGGTAAGTAGTGTTTTGTCTCCTCATCTTCTCTAAAATCCCAGTTGATCATTGTCCCTGGATAGCCGTTGAATTCCGCTCAGCCAAAGATCGAGGCTGTTCGGTCATACGGTGCTGAAATCACTTTCTGTGAACCTAATGCTCCCGCCCGGGAATCAACCCTGAAGATGCTTCAGGAGCGCACCGGAGCAACCTTCATACCCCCCTATGATGCTGTTAATACTATCCTTGGACAGGGCACAGCGCTCTTGGAGCTTATCGAGCAAGCGCCAGAGCCTCTTGCAGCAGTGATTGCGCCTGTCGGCGGAGGAGGGTTACTGGCAGGGACTGCTATCGCTGCGGATGGCACGAACGTGAGAGTGTTCGGTGCAGAACCTGCAGGAGCCGCAGATTGTGCGCAAGGACTCGCAGATGGTCGCAGAATTGAACATGTCAATGCCGAGACCGTCGCTGACGGTTTAAGGACACCGGTCGGCAAACTCAACTTCCCCATTATACAGGAAAGGGTAGAGGGCGTTATCGTTGTCTCTGATGAGGTGAGTGATATGAAGTACTAAACTCTGTATTTGGCCCGCTATTGAATGCGGCTAATGATGGTATCTGTTCGCTGTCATGCAGGAGATTGTGCAAGCGATGAAGCTCATGTGGGAAAGATTGAAGCTTGTCGTTGAGCCGAGCGGAGCAGCGGCTTTCGCTGCCATTAGGAGCAAGGCGTTCCAGGAGCTTGATATTAAAGGCCCGGTGGGGGTGATAGTAAGCGGCGGAAACGTCGATCTGTCAAAGCCCCTGCCTTGGATATAGCATAGAACCATTCGCAAGAGTAGCATGCATTCCGCGCTCAACGTGATAGAAATTCGGTTACAATCGCACAGACCGGATGATCGGGGGATTTACTTGTTTCCAAAAATGACATAGAATCAGTGAACAATCTACGCGGTAATATCTAATCAATGCATGCCTCATCTTAAGCTGATCTTTCTGTATGAAATGACAGTTGAACGGATGCCTGAAGTACCGGTATACATATACCGGACTTTTTGTATGTAGAACCCCGCGTATCGTAAGTTTTCGGGATGTTATCCTGTCACTAAGACCTGTGCAAATAGCGAAGAAACAGAAACATATCAGACACGAGAGAAGAAATGTCGAAGATTGCGGACGGTCCGGCACGTTGATCATCACCTGCCGGAACCAGACCAAACCTTGCTCTGCAGCGTGCATCCGTCAGCTTGAACGGAGGTAAAGCTGAACAGTGACATGTGCTAACAAAGAATACAGGTGGCAAATGACCAGATCCAATAAGCACATGGAGCAATATACAGTCTTAGTCTGCTTCAATGAGGCCTTATCCGCCAATGAGTATGTGGATGACAACCGTTCATCGAAAAGTACTGATACTGCGCTCCTAGAAACTTACAAGTTCCCATACAGAGGAGGTATAAATCGGTGTATCAATACAGTCACCTCATCCCTTGAAGCATGGCGAAAGAGCACCAAGGAACAGCTGACGACAAATGAGGCTCCTAACGTACTCACCATTGGAGGACTTCTGCCAACACGCCTCTCGCGCCACAACGAAGCTGACAGCGATCTGCGGCCATGGCGGGATCGCCGACTGCATCGACGGTGGCTTCTTAGCGTTCAATATTCAGTTTGGATTATGCTTACTTCCCGTCCGAAGAACTTCGCCTTTTCCTCAAATTTCTCCGTCATCAGCGGGCAAGAAGGAGCAACATCCCAAGCACGGAGTCCCTGGACTCACTTCTTGTACTGTTGCGCACAAAGGCAGTGGAGGAAACTGCGAGGGTAGACAGAGTATGTGAACCGGAAATCCGGCCCTTGTGCGTTGACTGAAAACAGCTTGGGCGCTGTGCTGAGGCTGACTAGATTTCCGCAGAGGTTCCCAAGTGGTCAATTCGGACCAGCGGGTGAAAGACGCCTAATGGAAGCATGGTGAGTTCATGACATCCCGATGAGGTCTTCTACCGCGCACTTACCCCACACGTCCTAGTTCCCGTAACAGAAGCGATAAAGATCGGCGTCTACGGTCTACGACAATCAAGGCTGTCCCAGATTTACGTGCATTATATTGACGTAGGCCAGCTGCGCCGCATAAGATGAAACGTTCGTGAGCGGACCCAGTTAAATTCTAGCCATGGTAGCTGCTGAAAGTAATTTTAGTGAGCTCGGCAGCGAACGAGGAAAGTCGAGAGACTAGCGGCATCAGGACGAACATCTCTTTCCAGCCCCTTCGGAATCCGGGTGCTCCTGAGAAGTAGCCCATAGACGGCGCCCAGGAGATGCTCTAACAAAAATACCCATCTTGCTTACCCAGTCCATGTCGATGCCTAAGCCAGGTTTCGAGCATCGCTCGCGTATATTACCGTGATGCAAGCTCACCATCTAGACCATAGATATTTACGGCAGCGACGGCAGCATTGACGAATGTGGAGCAATTTGCCGAAATGCTGACGGCCTGTGAGAAGCAGTGGGTCACTTGGGACACACAATACATCTACAGCGCTGGGAGGCTATTGCTTTGACCTACCAAGTACGATCTTCGTTCCTTTTCTGCTACTACGAGCGCTGCTCACCGACCTTTTAAGGATCAAGTCAATACCAGTATCCTAGCGTATCTCAGAAAGAGGAATTAACGCGTTACAGACACCGCATGCGGTATGACCAGCGTGATCCACGTCTATATCACGTCTATATTCTAACCAAGGGATAGGAACGTATCGAAGGAGGGGACAGCATTCCAAACAATGGAACCTTTCCAGCGGCGCACCATCGGCGGACCAATACAGATAATACGCTGCCGCAATTTTTGCAGCTGTGATCCTAGTCTGTGCGCTTTGTGCGTATAAAGCGGCCTTTCTTGATAGCGTGGACTGGAAAGCATCCTCAAAGTTCATATCTTTGTCCGTATCCGATGAAGTCGCAAGACATGTGATGACAGCAGGGTGCTCGCCATACTCGCAACAGCTTGTGAGACTTTGAAGATAAGGCCTCAAGCCTGCCTTGCCCTCGGGAAAGAGGTATCTACCCAAGCTGAAGTAGGCTGACCATTATCTTCGGAGGTAGTAATGCCGGATCTCCGAGATGACTATTTAGTTCAATAAATCAATGTTTTAGCACATTAAGCATGGTGAGTCAAATCAAATCAGGTTCAATTGGGTGAGACTTACATTCAAATAGCGTTTAGAACAGCCCTTGGGCGGCTAGCTCATCATCTGCGCTGATGTCAATCAGGTACAGAATACGAGAACGCGGGAAAGATGTAGTCGGTAGTTCCGAGAAGGCGACACTCTCGGCAACTATTCGTAGTGCGGGGTGGAAGTGGGCTCAATATCAGAGATACGACGATCTCCATGAAACGATATAGTGGGCAATATTCTCATTGACAGGCAGTAGTAGATGACTGACGTGAAGACGATCTCGATGAGCAGCTATGATACACCCATCGGTCGGCTTTCCCGAATTCCTACCAGAGCTGTCGCCCTCAACTTTGGTTTACCGTCGAAACGTCGCGCCGGATTACAGGGTGTCCTCGTGAGCGACAGCTATCTGTTACATCCGCGGCGGACCGAGATTGCAAAGGTCAGTTGGATGAGTGTTATCATGCGCGCGGATTTTCTGATACGGGGGAAATACTAATGCCCAGTGTCCATGTAACGGATGTACTGTTGTTCTGGTCATGCCTTCCGCCAACTGGGGATGGGGACATGTGTAAAGTAAATGTTCGGAAGAACAAATCAAACAAGATAGAAGCGTATCGCTTTATTGAGATCTTGTTGGTGCAACACTTCTGACTTCGTGGCGTTCCGTCCCAACTTCTCAGCGCGCGAACGAGCCCATCTTTGTTGCACAAAAATAGAAGACGATAAGCATGCGCTAACAAGGAGAACAGGTGATCGAAGGAAGCAGAACGCTCAGTGAATAAAATGTGGACTATGATAGTAAGTAGGCATTAAAGATACTCAGCTGATAGCCCCGGGCCCCGAGACTAGTACAACTGAAAGACATGAGTTAGATTTATCCTGCGGAAGGTGCAAGACGGCCTCCGGTGATATCTACCAAGGGCCGCATCGAAGCAGGTTGTACAGTATTGAGTTTGTTCCAGGAAAGGCGCCTACTTGTGCACTGTTAGCATGTTCTCCAAACGATATGCGGACTTGGCCTCCTTAGCAGTGTCAAGTTCTTTCCGTGCAGGAACAAAAATACCAAGACTCTTTTAAGCCTTTCTAGTCTGAGGTCTGTGAGGTTCTGCGAGTCGGACTTGCACGCAGGAGTTGACATCTGTATTGGGACTAGCCTGGATGTTGTAAACTCAGCCTGGAAAAAAGATGGCATTCCGTAAGACAAGCGGCAGTATAATCCTTGGTCGAACCTGCTTGATCCAGAACGACTTGCTTGCAAACTACATTTCTCCATAGAGAGGAAAGTACCGCCAGCTTCGACATGTTTCGACTCCTTTCATATGCAGATTCATCAGCCAGTCACGGTAGCATGCTGAGTAACACAGCCGAGTCGGTGCTTAGAAACTTGCCACGTAATACTGTATCAATATTCTGCCAAGTTTCTGGTCAACCTTTTCGAGGTAACGCGTTACGCACCGAGCCCACATCTAACGGATTCTGCCAAGCCGTGGGTTGCAACGTTGAGCAGGGTTGCCCACAAGGACGCCCGGAAGCCATTATGGAAATCCGTGTCAGGGATTTCTTGATTCATGAGCCCGTAGCATAGCATCTACGGCCACGGACAATTTCCTCACAGCAATTGGTCTTCATACTCACGACTGTGGCCGTCAGTTGTAACGGTGAGAGATCGAAGTTGATAAACGGTTTACATGATTATTGACTATAACCCTTGTGCGACATATTAGATAATTCTAATCAATGTTGTCCGCGTTTAAATTGATTTGCCAATACTGGTCATGGTCGTTTATGCGGGCATACGTATGTTGCTTTTCTGCAGTCGACGTAGATATGCCGACGCAGGTCGGTGTATATCACCGGAAGACATTGCCCCTGTGACGCGTCGCTCTGCCGGCGCGTCAGGTATTCTCGCATATTACATGAATTCGGAATTGCGGACGACATAAAAGCCGGGATAGAACGGTGCGGAATCTCAACAAGGCTTGACCACATACCACCACTACCAAACCACAACCACCCTCAGTACTCTACAAAATGAGTATCATCGTTCTTCCCCAAGCGTGAGTGCCAGATTTCATGGACGATATGGCTTGCTGATGCGCTTGTATAGTTTCGCATACCCCGCTGCAGCGGTTGTATCCACATTCTGGTTGACCGCCTACCAGATGATCAACGTTTCAATAGCACGCAAGGCTGCAAAAATCGTCTACCCTCAAAGTGAGTTTCTGTTTCGACACGGAAACTGAACTGCTAATTCTGACCCACTGAATATATGCAGTGTACGCCGAAAAGGCTCAGGCTGAAGCTTCAAAGGAAGCTTTCAAATTCAACTGTGCCCAACGTATGTAATCCTTTCCGCGTTTTCCCACAAACTCGTCAGAAACTTGCGCTAACAAGTCACACAACAGGGGCTCACCAAAACACACTCGAGTGGCTGCCTCAGATTATTGCAAGGTATACCCGGTTTTTATGAAATCGCGTCCTTGGCTGATCATGTCCCCATATTATCAGCACTTTAATTGTCGGGTTAAAGTACCCTATTCCCGCTGCTGCCTTGTGTGGATTGTGGACCGCGTCCCGCTTCCTATACACTTTCGGTTACACCTCCGGTGGGCCCGGTAAGGTGAGCCTTCTACAACATTAAATCCCCCGCCTCGTGCCGCTCACCTTTCATTGCAGCGATCGTTGCTCGGGAACACTGCTATCAATGCTATCGTTCAGCTTGGTATGTATCACAGGTGTCGTTTATCTAGTTCGGGTTTCTCACCTCATTATCTGCAGGCTTCATTCTTGGTGGCTCCACCTACACTGTCTACCAATTGCTCGCATAGGTTACTCGATGCGTCCGATTTTGCGCTAAACATTACGGCCTCGCTACGTTCACGGTTATTTTTGGAGAAATTAATCGTCATAATGTTTTTCTCCAGCTATTCAAATGAAGTATCGTTCCTATGAGTGGTGCCATTCGAGCGCTTATAAGTTGCTCATGAAGATATCGACTGAGACTCGACCGTTGAACTGCCTGAGCCGTGGAATTTCGCTACTTGGAGCAAGTGACCATATTATCAACACGACTTTAATTTTGTACCGTCCAAGCTCCATAAGCACGGGATCTTCAACCTGGTAGCGAATTCCATCCAGAGTCAGAATTGATATTTACAGTATGTACTACTGACTTCTCATCTAGTGACGATCCCGTTTTTGTACAGAACGGCGATGCCTACGTGACTTCTCTGGTATTGTTGGCATTGAGCTAATCGTTATGCTAGCTGCAATCCAATCACGACTTAATGTGCAAATATCACATATGTACTTATATTCAAAGCGACTTCCCAGCTTTTTTAGATGACCGTGCACGTAGGGCTTTGTTTTGTAAAGAAAGTGCCTGGCCAGTGAGGCCCAACGGTGAGACTGTACAAGGGAGGGCGGGCTCGACGGTCTGCAGGACATGCGAGAGGGCAAAAGCAGCGCCGAAGAAGATAGTCTACAATGTATAGAACAGACGTATGCTGGAACGAACGTGTATGATTATGCAGGATCTGCTATAAGCTGATGCCGAAAACCCCAATTTTTTTTAGCCTTCGCAAACATGCGGGGGCAATCGTCGTCGTCGTAAAAGCACAATAAATATCCAGATTATAAGAAAAATACCTCAGGATCACGGTCTTGGACTATGGGAATTATCCTCCTCATCACTGTCATCTACTCTGAATATCTCCTCTTTCGGTGTAAAATCTCTCTGTCGCTGCTTTCCTTTCCGCTGGCTGTATCCATCATCCTGACGATCGTGAGAATCACCATTCTGGGTGAGCGGTATGTGCTCCTCGGTGAAATCGTTGTCAGTAGACCCGGGGAGACCAGTAAGTCGGTTTCGCCGTGAACGCCACCAGAGGAATCCGCCGATGGCCACAGCAATAAGAACTAGGACTAGAGCAGCCGAGCCAGCATTGTAATATGCTGTGTGAATGCGATCAGAACGATGTATGGTTCAAAGAGATATGGAAAAGGGGCGCCTACCTTCCCATCTTGCCTTGTCTTGCTCCGGGGTCTTAGCAGGAGATGTCGGCGCAGGTTCCTCATCAAGTAACGCAGGCAAAGGTTTACTATCCGACCCGACAGCGCTGGGAATGCGTACAGATCCGTCCGTAAGAGCAGTGAAGTTGACACCCATGAAGCGCAGAATCATATCGTGCGAGACATGTGGAACGTCATATCCTGCCATATGGGAAGCATTGAAAATCTAGGCAGAATTGATTAGTCCTGCCGCAGGGCAGGGGTTACCGCAGTTTGCCATCGCCGCAACTTACCTTGACATATGTCAGGTTCCTGGATGAGACCCAAGTTCCTGCAGGCGCCCCGCCGACTGTCCACGACTGAGTCTGGACTGTCTATTCATAGCAAAGGTAAGTTTCCATGTATAGCATCTTTCGTAGCGCCGAAAGGCGGAGGGCAGTGAGAAATCAAAGGAAAACTCACTCCTAGACCCGTGTCTCCATTCCATGTCATAGATTGTATCATGCTCTCAATACCCATATAGTTACAGATAAAGTCCTGGTCGCCAGCGAATAGCATAACAGGTATGCGCTCCAGTACACGAGGAATGACGGTAATTGATGAATTGGAATGCCTCGTGCTGAAGTTTATATGAATCTTGCTGCGACATTCATCCCATTGAGTGGCGGCATTTGTTGCATGGATTGCACGTACAACGTCCTTCCGCTAATCAAGACGACTGTTCAGCTTGCGATTATCTCAGATACGGAGAAACAAGGCTTACACGAAGGTACGTATATATGGCAGGTAGATCTGGCGGCCAATTCATTCCACACTCCGGGCTCGTATCATAAAGTCGTACATCGTACATGTTCAAACATTTCAGCTTTCCATCCATCCTGTCACGTTCAATAAGCAAATATACGCATCTGAACCACACAGCACGTACATCTGGGTCTTGCCTTCTATTACCGTTCCCAGGAGGCCCTCACAGAAGCTATCATGAACTGGATAAACATCCGTATACCCTTTGAGTTTATTCATGCATTGATCAGTAGCTTCTTTCCCGCGTTTGTAATCCTGAAATCAAGTCAGTCGTGGTTAAAGCGGACGAAGAAGTATGATTTACCTCTGAGTTCTCTTCCACAATTCCGTGTTTAACGGCGTAGTCCAGGTACGCGGGATATTGAGTCATACCATCCATCCATCCATTTCCGATGGCAGCTCCACGTAATGGTATGTTGAGATCGGAGTCGAGAATAGCGTTCGCTAGATAATTAATCAATAAAATCAGTACATGTCAAGAACACGTAGGTTCGAGGCTCACCAAAATATGGGATGTACTGCCCAGCATAACTTTCTCCTCCAAGGTACGTCTGCGAGTGGTTCAATAAGTAACAATACCCCAGATAATCTCCACTCACATCCATCTGCCTATATTCAGGAAACACGTCGTAAAAGTTCTTCATGAACTGCAACATATGCCTGGAAGCCTGGAAACTATTAGCCTTGCATACAAGTACTGGGCGTTTATTATATTACCTCGGGCAACTCGTGTAGATACTTGTTAGACGGGGCATACGAGAACCCTGTCCCCGCAGGTTGATCAACTAACAAGGTATCAGTATGAGAGATGCTATGAATACAACAAAGAAAACGCACTGTAAACCATGGTCGTGTATTCTTCCCAGCCACCTTCTACTCTCTGCAGTCCGCCCTTCCCATCCACGCGCCATGGACCAACCTCCATCATGAGACCATCAAATGAGGAACACCCTGGTCCTCCCTAAGTTCAAATGGTACATCGGTGTTAGCCTAGAGAGGTAATTCCGCCTTTGCGTACATTGAACCAAAACAATATTCGCTCCTTGTCTGCTGTACGTCTCGCTTTGATTAAAACGAAGTATAGATGCGCAGTGAGCTGTGTGGCAGGTGCATCTACGGCATCAGGGTCAGAAGGCAGGTGTCCTGCATAGATGTGAAGTGGATTTGAGTCATTCTGATGCAAATCAGGTAATTGCGGCACGTAGAACGACGCCGCAGACGGAGCTGGAGTGGATGTACATCAGCGAGATGCTCGACTTTAAGTGAGATAGCTAACTCACTGCCGTCCGTAGGGGCTGCAGCTGTACGCAAATTGAAGAAGAGAGCAGGTAACAACGTCCATAGGAAACCAGAGTGCGTTGCCGGAATCATGACCGGTGGACCGCCAAGCCCTGAAGAAGCGTAGTCGAGGAGTGAGCCAGCAATGCCTCGTACGAGCAAAACAGATTTAGAGGAAGCACCGCAGGCTTATTTCTGTCAAGACAGCCAGGTTGGAGAAAAAGCGAAGGTATTGGACGGCGACAGACGTGTGCGGTCTGTGCTGGTCTGTGCTTCAAGCGTTCGTTCGAGCGGTTTCACATAATTATTTGATATATATGTCCTAATATAGCCAGCTAAGGCCTTGGCTATCATCAATGAATTAATTAATTGGACGATAAGTGATGGGACACTTGTGCCTGAGAAACGCATCACAAGCTGCTATCAATCCTCGACAGCATGCACACGACGCTTTCTTCATCCAACGGCCATGAAGCTCACTTCTGTGTTGCTCGCCTCCCTGGCATGCGCAACATCCGCCAGCGCAGACTACTTCTCCGACGGCTGGAAACCTGGTCAGGCAGCCCACCCAACCCGTGAAGCTGCCAGTGCCCCACCCATATACACACCAGGTTCAGAACCAGCTCAATCACAGCAAAATAAACCCGCAGCTGGGGGCTTTTCGGGATTCATTGCTTCTGGACCCATCGGCTCGTTGCTGGAAAAGGTTGGCGTCAACCTCTCCCATGACCCAATGGCCGATCTCTGGGACCATAGGGTACCATTGATAAACGACGACAACTACGACGACATAATTGTGCACGAGGAGCTCACCTCGGAAGAGGAGGAAAAACGGCTTTGGTTCTTGATCATGTTCGTCCCTGTTGTCGCTTTATTGTTTTACACTGGCCTGACAGGGGTCATAGTTCTACGTCAGCTGGAACGCAGCAACAGGGAGGAATCTCAAAGCTCCTAGATAATCAATTCGACGCAGCATACAACGAAAGTTTTCTCGAGAATGATTTGCCAGACGTACGCTGGGGTCGTATTGATTACCTCAATGTAACGTATCTCACAACAAAGTGGAACATCTGGCAGTGCGTGGCATACAGCAAACTATCCTTCGAGATCATACTCATTTACAGCGCAGAGGACCTTGGCTTGTCGTCGCCCGAGATCGTGGACAATCTCTTCGATTTTACAAGTCTACACAAAGTCGGGTCAACTCTACAATCATACGCAACTTCCTCAAGGAAGAAATCTGGCGAGAGTCTGAGCCTTGGAATAGCGGGTTTGCCCCAGGCGGAAATAGGCAAGTGTCACTGTATCTTTTGAAACATGTTGAGACCACTGACAGTGTCTACAGAGAATTCATAATACATTACTTCGCGTTGGGCATGAAGAAGATGTATGACACTATTGTGCGCATCCCGAGATTTTTGCTGATGGTCATTACCGGTGCATTGGGGAGCCTCGTTATGAAGCTTATGCATCGCCCACCACCGGAGACTGCAAACAAACCTGAACCTGAGCCAAAGCCTTTACCAGTCAAGGCGATCGCTCCAGCCACTCCATCGACGAGTCCAACGAAGAAGGGCAGCGGGAAGACGAAAAAGAATGGGAGGAAGTAATGTAGAATCTGTTATATCATAATATTGAATTTGGGTTTTGGAATGTAATTGCTACATTGGATGATGTATAGTTATGTTGACATAGTGTATCCCAGGAAACATCTGCATTAATACGAACTACAAGCCACTGGGGCTATAACGTGTTGAGAAATCGTTCAAAGCGTAAAATAAAGTGAATGTGCACATGCATTGCAAGCCAAGAGTAGCTTGTCTGGAAGTCCAACTCATTCAGGGTGCACTAGGCCTCCTTTGTTCCGTAACGGTCCTTAACGACTCCTCAGAATATAAAGACGGATAACTGTTGCTCCTACTCCTCCCACTCGTAGCGTTCACGTTCTCTGTCCCCGGCCACCCGCTACCAGGAAGGAAGGCAGAAGGTAGAGGTCGTGGACCTCTCATTCTACCTGTACCCATAGGTCTATCGTATCCCAATCTCGGTGAACTAGCACTGGGAGGTACCGACGTCTCTGCGCTAGGATCAGGTGTTGCAGGATAGAATTGCAACGCTGGCAGGGTCGGCGCGATGTCCGTAGCGACTGGGACAGGAGGTAGAGTCCTGACATGTGCAGGTCTGGGCGGCATAGGCTCTGGTACTACTAGGGGGTTCATGTTCATGTGCACTGCGGGGTTACTCTTTGATCTTGACCTCCGGAAAGAGGACGAGCCAAAAGTGGCATGTTTGGCCTTGTTCAGACTCTTTCGACTGTGAGTATTCGGAGCGACGGCCTGGCTCGGGTTATAGGAGGTGGAGGCGGAGCCGCTCTCTCGGACAGTGGGCAGGATGTCTTCTCTTGACTTTCCGGCCGATCGGATAGACGAGAATGAGAACCGTGTGGTGGAGCGCCAGGGAGTTTTCATGACGCTATTCTGCGGTGAGAGGAAACTGCGACTTCCGCTCGTCCTCGGTGAAAGGATAGAGGCCGAGGTGCTGGCACTAGGTTCGTGAGAACGAGCAGACTCGTTTGACGCCCGGTCGGAGGAGGATGCGAAGGAGTGTCGATAGGTTGAGCGCCGTGACTCGTACGGAGTGAGGATGAACGAAGATTGAGTATGAGGAGGGGATGGGCGGGGTTGGGCCCATAGATCTGCCCTGCGTTTGCTAGGAGTCACGGGGAGTATGTCTGAACCATAGATAGCAGAACCAGGACTCAACAAGTCTCCTGTATTCGAGTAGAGCGACTCTTCGTCATGCATCACAACGGGGGTGCGTTGACGTCTCGACGGGTGGGGGACTACAGGGCCTGACTGCGAGCTGCCCCTCACTTCTTCCTCCCTCTCAAATTGAGCAGCTACTTCTAGCTGAGAAGGTAGAATCTTTCGAGGATGTTGACGAATGGGATTCCGAAGAGAATCAGCGCGAACGGGCATATTCACGGAGCTGAATTGACCGAATTCCGCAGGAGCGCTGTAAGGCACCATAAGGGATATCTTTTTCACCGACCGTCTCCACGCCGTGGACGCACGGCTGACGACGGCATTCTCAACACTCCTATTTGAGGCTTGGTCTACGGATGAAGGTGTGTGCTCCGTCGGAACTCGCGAAAGGTCGGTGCTAGAGGGAGCCGGGTGATGAGAATGCGAACACCAGCTGTGAGGACGCTCTGCGGTCTCTGGGGGGAAGTGGAGCGTAAAAGGGGTCGGAACAAGTAGAAGGTCTGATACCGGCCGGGATTTCGTATTGACTATCAGGGACTGTATGGGAGACCTTGGTTTCTTGGATTCCCAATTGAATGCAGCTATAAACCCAGAGCATTATTCGTCATGTCGTCATTTATATCACTCAAGGGCTTACCTAGTACGACAAGGGCACCTATGCTGAAAGGAATGAACTGTGCAAAGATGTTGGTCTGTATCGCATCCGGTACGACAGTCACTAGATCGAGTACGAGAAGACTAAGCACTCTTGCGATGGATAAAGCCTTCGTCACATTGATTAGATCGCGCATTCGAGGTCTATGCGGGAGCCTAAGTAACACAAGCCGTGCAAGGAGATAGAGCTCGACTACGAAATGAATGATGGATGACCCAAGTGCTGTTGGGAGGAAGCTGCGTAGGATGAGAATCATATGCTTTGGACAAGTGCCTGACTCACTGTTTCTTGGAGCAAAACACAGCCTCAACGCCTTGAGCCGTACTAAAAAATGATGTTGCAATTAACGCACTGACGCGATGAGAATGAACCTGTCTCGTACCTAGTGATACCCGTGTTCGTGGCGTTTTCTGCAAAGATGAATGCTGTATACTCACTGAGAGCGCATCGAGCGGCCGTGAACGAACTAGCGTACCTAAAGCGACAAATAACGCGCCCCATAGCAGCCATGGCTCCCAGTGTCTGAGACCTAGGCGTCTGAGCTCCAAGATGACGATGGCGAGCCCAAGCAGTCTAGCTAGTTGCGATGCCATTCCTCCCCAAGCAACCACAAAGGCTGAAGAATATGAACAATGATTTGAAGAAGTGTGAGGTTGAACTCACCACATCCCGCGTCCCCGGTATTCACGCTATACACCAATAAAGACAAGAACATGGCGAAGCTTGCGAACACGAGACAGAGATTGAGAGTGAACACCAGAGAAGAGTGGTCGTTGTACTGTTCCAGAGAGCGTGTTTCTGCCCATGCTGCTTTCTCGGAGAGTGTGAAGGGGGCCTCAGGGTCAATCCGTGCACGTCTTGATCGCGAAAGGCAAGGAGTTGTCCGTAGAAGATCACGAGCCTTCCGTACGGCAAAGCGTACGAAAACAGAGCTGACAAGATAGTGCAAACTATTCACGAAGACACACCCAAGGAAGAAAGAAGAAACCACTCGTCTACAAAGATGTAAGTATCAAATGTTCTCATGGACCGAAGCACATACCCGTCTGGATGGTCCAAATAGAACTGAGCGGCGGTGCTGTCAGATCCTGTCTCATTCACAGCCAGCCACGTCGGCCAGTCCGACATAAACATTCCAAAAGGCGTCTAGCCCGAGAACCGTGGGTCAAGTACCACAAGGACCTGCCTATATTGAAGAAATTGTCAGCGGAATTCAACCGAGATGTGTGTGCCGTGTGGCGATGAGACCAGCTCAGAGATGAAAAGCGAAAGAAAGGGGAAAAGGACTGCTCAGTCCCTAAGTAACATCAGGACGACGTTAACTTGGAGAAAGAAAGAGATTATGTCAAAGCCTGTGCAGATAAATTAGCGCTACATCAATGTATCATGTTCCTCGTACCCGGTTGAGGTGCATGGAAACCCGAACTGAAACCATAGTTTCCTCTCATCAAACCACGCATTCACTCTGAGGTCATGTATTCAACAGCCCACGCAGGGAAATCCTGATATAAAAGACGTCGTATTTTTCCTGAAACTTTGGTTGCGACTTTCAAGGACTGAACGGGTGCAGACCGTGAGGGAAGATGCGAACCCGTATCAGGTGTGACAACCTCTGTGACTGCCGCGGCGACGTGACCATCAGTGCGCCGTTCGGGCGCTTGGCACTGTTGCTTCCGCTTTCGGTGGCTTTCAACAAAAACCTCACGCAACATGTCTGGCCGGCTTATTTCACAAGGCCTGTTGTCGGCGAGACTGTCGCTGAGGTCACCAAAAACTTTTGTTTCAGCTCGAACGTTGGGAACATTACCGCCTCGCGTTATTTGGAGGCCCAAGGCTCCAATAGCCCCTCGCGTAGCCGACCTCAGCACGGCTGCTGAGATTGAGGCAGAACTTGCCGCTGAGAGGGCATCTAATTCAAGTGTAGCACCAAGTGTAGCACCGTCTGTCGCGCCAACACCAACAGAAAGTATCGACCCTATTCCTGCGCTGAACGGCCTCGAGACAGGGACAGACTGGTCTAGGAGTTACCAGGGATTATCACAACAACCGTTTGCAAAAGAGATTTCAGATGTCTTGCTCGCGCCTGTAGATCCACTGGATGTGGAAATCAAGCCTGGTACGTGAAATGGCTTATTAAACCAGTTTGTTTTACTTATCGTTTTGTGTGGTTTTCAGACGGGCTGATTTACCTTCCTGAGATCAAGTTCCGTCGTGCCTTGAATAGAGCATTTGGACCCGGTGGCTGGGGACTTGCTCCGAGAAGTGAGACGAATGTTGGTCCAAAGGTGGTTAGTAGGGAATATGCCCTTGTTTGCCTTGGTAGGTTAGTAGCAATCGCCCGAGGTGAACAAGAGTACTTCGACCCCTCCGGTATCCCCACTGCCACCGAAGCTTGCAAGAGCAACGCTCTCATGCGCTGTTGCAAGGATCTCGGTGTTGCCAGCGAACTTTGGTAAGCTCACGTCTCATAACGTGTTCTTGGTTGTCTCAAAGATTTTCTATAGGGATCCACGGTTCATTCGTGAATTCAAAGCGAAATACGCTGTGGAAGTTTTCGCAGAGCACCTTCCCACAAAGAAGAAGTGAGTTTACTTCCCTAAATTGCAGTCGCTAGAACAGTGTATTCATTCAATATACAGGAAGAAGCTGTGGAGACGCAAGGACCAGCCGAAGTTTGATTATCCTTACAAGGAGTAGCTCGTACCGTAGTTTTTGGTCCATTCATCCCCGTAACATCATAAACCTATTCAACCCTCACTCATTAAGATTTGTTTGTCACGCATGGATATCGCAGTAAGTATTGTATTGCAAGCCCCGGCTGCTGTATCAGACATCATGCCATCTGGGCTGTTTTTCTCATATGCATGGCAACGCACTGCTGGGTATATCTGTTCGGATGCTTTTAGAGGTAACAGGACTCAGAGGAGGTTGCTAGCCCTGCAATAGGACCCGTTTTGCTATCTTCAACGAGGACAGGTATGAACGATAGCAATACAGCTTATATAGTCATCTTCTGACGTGTCGAAGGAAAACGTTGTTCCAGCCTGCTTCTGACACCGCACGCACTTCGCAGCCTAGATGAATCTCAATAAATGCACCCGCATGACCTATCCTCTAGGCACACAAATACTGCTATCTTACATGCACTGCGGCCAGATATTTGTCGTTGTCTATCAAGGCTGGCTGCCGGTCTATTCGGGTTACTGCAGGCGATGAGAAATGAGATGCACGGACAACGGATTTCGCTATATATTACGCTAATACAATACAATCCATGACGATGATGGTAGAGGTAAACAACAAAGCAACAACGAGACCACTAAATGCACAGAAACAACCATTAAATAAGAAAAAGGAAGAAGTAGGATACTTGGAAAGGACGCCAAGGTCAAATGCATCCCACACATGTCCACATCTAAAGACTTAAGCCCATCAACCAAAGCCTGCTGCTATGCGACGGGCCCGCTACGTATTTGGTTGACCAACGACTCCCAGTAACTCCAATCCGTCCCATCAACGTCGGGCATCGAGGTCGGACCACCTCCAACCATCGGTGGTGCAGGCCCAGACAGGAAACCACTCAAGTCTCCCAAACCAGGTGTCGCCCAAGGAAGACTCTGTCCGCCGAGTCCGTCCATAGAGGGCCCGCCGCTGAAGACATTGCACCACTGATCTAGCAACGACTGCGCGACGCTCTCCTCTTCGTGCCCAGGACTACCTGCGCCTGATTGAGATTGGGACATGCTATCTGCGCGCTGTAGCTGATTGACTGTGGGTATGCTGGACCCGGATGCCATAGGATATGCGATAGTGTTGTATGGCACCGGAGATGCCGTGAGAGGGTCAGAGGACCCGTTTGTGAAGGAAGGTCCAGCCACGCGCGGGGGCGATATCATGTACGGTTGTGTACGCGGAGAAGACTGATGCAACTGCAATAATAGCTGTGCGTCAGTATGAGGTTTCTCAGTTGAAGGCGATCCAGCAGGACCGGTCATATGTACATCGTCAGATTTGGGCGACCCCTTGTGTAAATTCGATGACTTGATTTTGAGAAACTGAATGATCTTGAGTTCTCTCCTTGTGGTTTCGTCCATATCGCGGTCATGATCTTTGATGAATCCGTCTAGAATTTGGTTCATAGTCTCCGCATCTTTGCCTTTGGGGTGCAAGACCAGATAGATTCCGCTGATCATGGCGGCTTGGAATTCTCGGTAGGCACTGGTGACAGGGTCGCGCACATCTGCAGTGGATTCCAGGAATCGCCGACGGACCATGAAGTCCTTCATTGCGCATTCGAAGCATGCATTTCGTGAGCGCGAATAGCGGTCTGAACCGAGACGCCGGAGAAGATATGGTCGATGCAGAGTGATGCGCACAAACAGGACTTCCGTAACTAGTAGGAATCGGTGTGCGGGTATGTAGAAGTGCGATTCGTCGAGAGAGGTATCGGGATCAAGGGAAAAGTACGGTGGCAGTGTTTGCATGAACTTCAAAAGTTCATCGTCGAGAGCGATCACTTCTGAGTAGTGTCTGGGCGAATTCACTTTCTGGAAATGATGGACCATACGCCCCATGATACCTGAAAGGGCATGCCTGAGCGCGATATAAGTCATCTTGGTAGGCTGTGTAAGCGGGAAAGGACCGCGCGTGATCACGTTGTTCTCATCGTCAACATTTGATGGGGGTAAGGTCGAGGTATAGTCGTCTTGGATGGCCGATGGGCGGCCTAAGACAAGGGCATACGAGCGGTCGGCGTGATAAAGGTAAGACCTGGAAACAGTTGATTTACCACTTTCATTGAGAAACAATGGTCCTCACCATATCCTGCGACGATGCTCAACCTGGTACGAATCTAGACGCTAATGACATCTGATCAGCGATGACCTACGCTCCAACTGATAAACCATCTTACTAGCGAGCCGCAATCACGATGAAGACCAAGTGCCTGAGCTGTACGCACAGCAGCACCAAGCTGACTCCAACATTCGGTCATCTTTCGATCGAATAAAAGGAAACGTGCGCTCTACGAATTGTAAAGGGCATTAGCGTACCGTAAGAGCTCACATTGAAAGGTTTGACTCACCAATAACCGCGTTAATACTACTTCCAGGCAGTCGGTGTGTATGGCCGCCGCTATCAACAGCGACCGTCGAGCTTGCCATAGGGTATAAGTCAAAGCCCGCAATGACAATGACGACAGAGGTGCTCACAACACCAATAGTAACGACACGATGTCAACCTACGCGTTCGTTCGTCGCCAGCTACGTGTTCCGGAGCCAGTCTGACCGAAATTGCTAGTATCACGAAAAGAAGTGGGAGGAAACGGAATTCGTTCGGGTTGATCGCGGCCCCTTCAGTATATATGGAATTGTACCCGACACGAAAATTTCGCTCAGATACAGGGTACCTTGTCCAATTTCTGTAAAAGATATCAATTCAGTTGAACTCAACCTGCGAATCATTGAGCGGACGCACATTCCGGTGAAATACAAGTCGACGAGTTTGTCGGTCAAGTTGCGTGGTGGAAGCTCGTGCAACAGTTCAGAGATCTTATGGGGTGCGACGCCACATTCTTGAACGAGCCTTTTGAGGTTGTCTGCAGGAGAAGAATCTGAAGGTACTAGGAGAGCCTTCGTTTCAGAGTGGAAGATGTCTGGAGGAAGCTGATCGATGGAAAGCGTCGTCCCTCTTTCCACCTCAGAGGCCGATGGTGACTCCACCATGTTTTGTAACTTTGACACAAAGTCTCAGATCATCCCCTGCCTTCGGAAGTATTCAGGGCTGCGCACCTTTTCCAGCATCGCAGGGGCCGCTACGATACCTGATGCACTGGCACCGAACCATCGACCGCTCTCATAAATTCCTCCCCCGTCTTCCTCGTCCACCTGAGAGCCTCTATCGTCATCGCCACCCGGTGTAGATGAGCGACGTCCATCTCCTGAGCCGTTGGCCTCAGCTGCATTCCCGGCGGACCAATACTGTGGTAGTGCGGTGGCGATTACTTGTTCTACACGAGCGAGGCGGGCGTGTAGATCCTGATCTGACTTGCCAGGAGTGTATGCCTTACACAATTCGGGGACTTTGCGGGCGACGCACTAGAGAGTGGGTTAGTCTTTGCTTCCGTAGGCTGCGAATAGTGATTTACATGCGAGCATGGTACTTGACGGTCGCACTAAAGAGCGGTATCAGCCATGGTCCATATATGCTAGAGAGTAAATTGACCTTTTGCTTGCGGCGATGGCATTCCCCGCAGGAATAACTGTAGAAGTATATCAGCACTCTGCACTCTCGACGATCTCAAAAACGTGGATTGAAGTGTCAACAATCGGATATATGGCCCGAAACGCCAACATACTGTGCAAACTATTTTGAACCTGCTGCAGCCTAGGTCGTTGTATCCCCACCTTATGAGACAGATGTCAGATATCGAGGGACATACCTAACCCTCGTCCTCGCTTTCTTTGCCGCTCGACTTGCGGATTCGTCTTCCTCTACCTTTCTCCTCATTCCAAGTTGGGGTTCAGGAGTATCCTGTGGTGTGAATATCTGGGATGTGGTCTTGACCATGTTGAGGTGTGCGGTGTGTTTTGAGAGTATGGCGGCGGCTCAAAACATTGTCCAGATAACGCTGGAACGCCCGGACGGCGAAGACAGGTGTGCGGGGGAAAGAAACTCAGGGCGATTCTCAGCTACAGAGCGAATCAAAAGTCTTCAATTCACGTGCGTTCAGTCTTCCGCCAATTTGATTGTGCTCAACGCCTAACTCAAAATTCATCCCGGAATTCGCCTTGCTCTACTTAAGTCCTGCGACCGACGAAAGCCGGTCGGTGCACACAAAATATATTCTTCTGCAACTTTGCCGAGGTGTATATACTAAACATTGTCCCCTGAACGAACATCTCCGTCAGCGGTGACACCCAAAGTCATTCACTCAGTGTTCGTTAGAAAGCACTTTTGTGATTGATATTCAACGCCGTAGCGAATGAGAGCGAGCTCACGTAAGTGAGCGAATTACTCCATATGGAAAAGGGCGCATCAGCGCATCAGATTACGTACGCAGAAGACGACTTGAACTTCAACGTTCAACATCCTTAAATTCGAACGATATTAACAGAACAAAACTGGCTCATATGGAGGAACCGCCGTGGAAGAAGATTAAACTGTCTTTAGAGAGGCCGTATAAAGACGACAACGGGGAAGCAATTCCTACTCTATTAGACATCGAGGCAGATGGGCAACAGATATTTGAGCCGTGAGCTGACCATCTTACTCATGGGCATCACCAGTCTCAATATCCTTCATGACAGTCCAGAGGACCCAACATCAAAGGTCGGGGAGAACCTTCGCCGTATTTTCATCGAACGTGGGCATGATTTCTTCGACAAGCAACATCGAGGCGCGGAGTTAGACGAGGGCGAAGAGGAACCACAGAAAGAAGCAACTGATCGCGTACAACCTATGACACCGGAGCAGCTGTTTAAAATGCGTGTCGAGGTTTTACCGCAGCTTCAGTAAGTGCAATCAACCACTTGTACGGACTAGAAAGGATTCACTAAGCCTAGCATTGCACATGGAGAATTGTCTCAGGCTAGAGATCTACTGGCTCTCCTTCTCTCTACCCCAACTCCGACGTCCATTCTCGGTCTGTCTCAACCGACCCAACCGTCGCCCATCTCGAATGAGCCACCTATTCTGAAGGCCACTGTCGTGAACAAGCCGCCACCGATACAGTCCGTCCACGCGTTCAATACGGAACTTGTAGTGGGAGGAAAAGACAGAGGTCTCAGGAAAGCTGCTGAATTATTCAAATCTGCTGCTGAAAGTGTAGAACAAAGTCGAGCACGAGGCGAGCAATATTGGGTGGACGCGCTCAAAATTCGCAGAGGGAACTGGGGGCTCATCCCTGCGCCCTTACCCCCTGGGTCAGCTATCGGAAGAGGGGCTGATAAGACATGCAAGGATTTCTTAGTCTCGTTCAGTTTGGAAGAATGTATGCTATTTGCATTCTTACTTGCCATACAATTGATTCTCTTTTGCATAGCACCCATCGCTTTCCGACGACGAGCTATCGGACGGGTGCCTACCTTTGATACTACAGCTAGTGTTCTGGAATACCCCCTACGACAGCAAACCCGACTTCAGGTGTCCATCAATATAACTAATCCCGACGGAAATCAGCATACATTCAAGAATCATCTGCGTTTGCAAGATAAAAGCTTCCTGGAAGGATCGTTGCGAGCGGCTCAAGCAGAGGTGGTGGAACAAGAAATCTTTTTTGCGCTGATTAAAGAAGGAAGTAGCCTACCGACGGCCTCGGCTCGCGTTTCAGAGCGGTTGGTTGCCATCGAAGTAGCACAAGCTACAGAAGTTCGGTTTGAATTGGTGAGCACTACGCCTGCTCAAAAGTTGTTGTCCAACTTATTGATAGTCACTGCCAAGATTGACAGCGATGTTGAGGATGTGCCTCCAGAAACCTCAGATTCTATTTGCGATCTCATCTTTTCTGCATTGCACCTTCTACTTCTCCGTGCCCACGCACATGTGAGGACACAACGACTGGGTGCTCCTGGAGTCATCCGACCCGGGCCTGCTCCAGTCGTGGAGCCTCCACCCATTCTGCAACCGATCGTAGACCTGCTGCAGTATCGTGCATTCTGCGCACGCATCCACGCGGAGATCGGCAAAATGGATAGCGGGCTTCGTGAAGCTGGCATTCCCACCAAACTTCGTCTCAACCCTGTGGGCGAGAATGGAGAGCAGCTAGTATCCATGCTCACTGTTGTAGCCTCTCCGCAACGGATCGGAGGAGAGGCTATTCTTCGCATTGCTAACCGGTGAGTTGATTGTTCCTTCCAGACCCGCAAAATACCTGAAATAGTCGCTTGGTAGACATACTTTGAGATTTACGTTCGTTTCGCCATCTCTGTTAACTGCACACCTACCGCAAGCGACACTCAGCGTTTCGTCGGTTTCTCAGCTCACTCAGCTTCTTTATGACGAAGTCAGCAGTTGTTTGCTGGAACTCATATGCGAAGCGGGCACGGAGATGTGTGAAAGCGTTCACGGAACATGGTTCGTTGACCTACTCACGGGTCGTACTGTGGGTCGATGGGAAGGATGCGCGCTGTGAGTATCTATTGTCTCCGAACTCTGGGCCAAGGCACGTCTCGCTAACCATTGATCCAGGAACTTCCAAGTTATTTTTGCGGAAGACTCCTCCGTGGTGTGTACAGCCACGATGCTGGAACGGGGCGAGCGTCACCCCGCAACTCGTATTGAAAGCTATACGGCTAGTGGGATGAGTGGACTACCGCTTCTGGACTGGGTGCGGCAGACCATTGACAGGGCGTTGGCAGGTCCCTGAGGCATGATTCGTTCAATTGTTGATTAAATTATTCTGCCCGTCCAGTGTCTTTCCGAGATTTATCTTGCTCTATATCGTGGACATTGGGAGCAACTCCGCGCTGCATCATAAATGTCTCCAGAAAAGTATCGCGACGTAAACATCAGAAGTTTTTTTCGGTACGATCTCGCTTATTGATGAGTTGATATCCTCTACGACAAGGTCAGGCACTATGCATATGATGGTGGCTGGAGCGAAAGGTACGTCCCGTTCATTGGTATCATGCGTCACTCGGCTCAGGACGCTGATTATATTGTTCATATCTCACATAGCCCCGGCAAATTCGACTGACACCATTCTTGACACGATTTGCGGACGGTTGAATGTAGTTTCCGAAAGCACGAGTCCGCGACAAGTCATTCGACGACAGCTTGGTCGTCGTTTACGCATAGAAGTCTGCCCTGACTGAGGGTCTAATCCGCTAGATTCAGCACGGTAGCCGCTGGTCCTGATCATATATGACCGTTCAGACTTTCTTTTTGTCAAGTTAGCCACCATGGTCTTCAAGCTCGACCCACAGAAACGCCTTATTGCAGACGATGGTCAGCCCCCCGTCAACAACATCTCCTTCGCTCGCTTTTGGGTGCAAATCACGCCTGCAATCTTTGCAGCAAACCAGGATTTGATCACTACCCACTACACCGGTGATGATGAAAATCTCCCTTCCTTCGACCCCGAGCGTCCCTACAACCTTCCTCTCAAAAGGTTCTCTGCAGATGGTGTCCTACTTGCTCCTAGTATCACCTATGCACTAGGGAATCACGAAGGTTTTGTGCGCCATCTCATCGTCACGTGGGCAGCTCAAACCGGCGACATACCCCATGTTGCTGCAGCGGTCGCATTGGACCATCTCGCGGATGTCATCATCATCTTTGATCCAGCCTTGGAGACACAGGGCGAGGCGGCTTACGATACGTATATGCAGGCCAGTTTCTCAAGCAGAGGGCCCGAGAGGGACTACGAGAGGTTGATGAAACCATTTGACGTTGGCGAAGGCCGCTTGAAGCTAGCAGAGATGCTCAAGGAACAGACCTACATTGTCTACAATGGTTTGCGTCCCCGTCCCCCCCTAGAAATAGGCATCTCATCCTGGCACTCTAATGGAGATGAAAATGTGCGAGACCTATTTGCAAATGTGAGTAAACTTTCCCTTTGACTGGAATTGTGACTCAATTTCCTTCTCGACGATTCAGAAAAAATTATGGACATACCAGAATAAGGACGGGGGAAGGGTCGAATATCCCGTTGTCACTGTTGTTGGTACCACCACTTTCATAGCGAATACCTACCGCACATACGAATATGGGCATGAAGCATTCTACACCTTCCTGGCTGACGCTTTAAGCAGTCCTGCTGTACCGCAAGATGCAGTTGCCGAATGGGCGGCTTTGAAGTTTGGCGAGAGTCTACCGCTCCCACCTCCCCCTCCCTCCGGCGGCGCCCAACGAATGAAGATTCTCCTTCTATGGAGCCGCTACAGTGGCCAGAATACTCCCGATGGGTACAACCCCGCCGGTGATAGTGATCCAGTAGGACAGAGACAGCTCATTGATATGGGCACGAGGCTCGGCTTTACTGTGATCACTATTGGCCACGATTCGACGTGGTCCCCCACGCCGAATCCCCACGCCGAAATTCATTTCGGCGAATTCTGGAAAGACCCGCCCTTCAAGAAAAAGGAGCGTCCGGTTCAGACTACCGTCTACGTTAGTCTTGTCAGGAATCACAACGTGGTGCAGATCGGGCAGAAGACGGGAGGGATGGACAACGCAGCATTGGTGGGCGTGCCCACCGTCTACATTGAAGACGTCGGTAGTCCCAGCAAGAGCCGTATGGCTACCTGGACAAGGGACATGAAACGCTACAAGGGCGCTATTGTCCAAAATGCTCCTACTGCTCTTGGCAAGGCCCTTCGCCTGTTCCCCAGAAACAGGCCACTTGCGGAGCAATGGGTTAGAGAAGGGAGGGTTCAACCGGGTTACGATCCGAATGATCTACCGTTGATAGAGGACACGTTGGCTGCCATGTTCGCAACAATATACCCTGAAGGAGGACAACCACAGTACGTACCCTGTTTGTGTATTCGTCAAATTTGTTCTAATCGGTACGTTTCAAGGTGGTAAAGCCCTTATGGTGTTCGCATTGACAATACTTTGTATCTTATGTCATAAGTCTTTACGATCGTTAGGAAATGAAAGTCCAGTGAGAAGTCCGAAGATTCAAGTAGATCCGCAATACTCTGTAAATCTGATGGAGTTTCGATGAAGAAGGGCTCTTCACTTCTATGATCAAGCCAATGCAAACGAGACTAACATTTTATATTGCTCGCCATTGTCCAAACTAAAAGCTCCGAGTAAGATAAAGAGTAAATAATAAGTAGGGAAGAAGTGTGAGACTGAGGACTTTATGACGTCCGCACTCTAGCATTATTTAAATAGAGACAATTCAAACAAAGAAAAGGTTGTAAGGGAAATCACAACGTTCCGAGCTCAAATTCCGAGCCTTTCTGCCTACCGCTTGCATATTTTTTTGCATTATCGTTGAACGACCGAGGCGGCGGGAAGTCGCTGACTGGAAAAGTGTGTGAACCTACGGTTGGTGGGGGCGACGGTACTGTGCCAAAAACATTGCCATCAGAAAAGGAAACAATCCAGACTTTACGTGAGATCATACTTTTTCGTTGTGAACCGTTAGACATTCCGTTCACTTTGGGAACAGTCAAAGTTGATGCACGAGTCACCATAGGCATCGAGACCACGCGACTTGGCGGTGCGGAGGGTGGCGGAGGAGGACCGGAACCAAGTTGTGACTGTGTTCTGGATCTCGATGGGGGTGGACCAGGAGGCGGGGTTGGAGGGGCTGCTGGGGCGGCCGGCGGGGGAGGAGGAGTTTGACGAGCAGGCGGGGTTGGAGGGGCCGCTGGGGCCGCCGGCGGGGGAGCAGGAGTGTGACGAGCAGGCGGAGGAAGCATAGCACGCGCTGGAGGTGCCTGCCGGGCTGCAGGAGAAGGCCCGGGAGGAGGTGGAGGCGGCGCAAGTGTCTCCTCTTCAACCAGCTCACGGACGCGCGCCGGAGGTGCAGGCGGCACAGTTGGAGATCTAGCAGGAGGGGGAGGAGGAGCCATGTTATGCTTACGCGCCGGTGGAGGTGGAGGAACAGCCCGCCCTAGTGTTCCATTTGCAGAAGCAGAATGAACAATGGCCGATGCAGGCCTCGCAGGCGGCGGTGGCGGAGGTCCCCGACCCGGCGTGCTAGGTGGAGGAGGGACTTTGCGAGCAGGTGTAGCGGGTGCCGCGGATGCTGGTCGAGCGGGAGGCTCGGGCACTGCTCGTGCTGGTGTGTGTGCGCCTGGACGAGGGAAAGTGTTTCTAGGAGGAAGTGTTGGGGGCGGAACGAGCGTAGAAGACGAGTCTGCCCTTGGTGGTGGCGGTGCGCGACGTGGAGGCGTAGGAGCTGACCTCGCAGGTAGAGAAGGTGCTCTGTTCGGAAGTGCAGGAGGCTTGTGGGCAGGCAGGGCTGGAGGTGCTGGGGGTAAAACGGGTGGCCTCGCTGGGGGCGGTGGCCTATTGGGTGTTGGGGGTGCACCGTTGGGTGCTGGGCGACTCGGTGGCGGCGGCGCAGACGGCGCAGGGGTTGTATCATTTCGTCTAGGTATTGAGGGCGGTTTTCCGAGGGTAGGCGGTGGTCTACCTGCGAGAAGATGTCAGAGAGACAATAGCACCTGTGCGGGTCGAACACACCTGGACTGCTTCCTGCGGGCTTCAACTTTGGCATTCCACCAGCGAACAATCCTCCTAACTGCGGGGGGCCTCCACCCATCGCGGATGCCCCAGGAGACGGTGCTGAGCCTGCAGACGATATTCCCCCTGCCCTCCCTGCACTCTTTGCTACCTCAACGGCTGGCGCACTGCGGTCATGCGTTTCCGCTTTCTTTAATCTCTTTCCAGCTTGGATTTGCTTCAATAAGTCCGAGGACGCCATAGCGAGCCTCAAAGGTTAAGAACGCTAAGACGTAGAGAAAGTGGTTGGTGGTTCGGTATAAGAGAGTGTGAGCCGGGAGATGAGTGCATTCAAGATATAGCCGCCAGGGCGCTGTGGCCGCAACCGCTACTTGCAACTTAACAGCATCTCGCCTCAACTGGTTTCTTGATGCACGGACGATTCGGACTTGCAAAGTACAGTACACGCTTGTTTGCTTAGTATAAAAGGGAAGTACACTACTCCCTATATTGCGATAGCAATCCACCAAAAGACACGAAAGAACGAAAGGATAGATTACAACTTGACCTGCTTGAGACCGTGCTTCCAGAATGTGAAGTAGGCTGAAATAAATCGGTGAGAACACCGTAAGCCATGGGGAGAGGAAAATTCGACGTACGGGTAACGCCATCCTCCCTGTAGTTAAGAAGAGCGACCATACCATCGGGGTCCATCTTCTCGCCAGTGTACTGTATTACAAACGCGGTAAGTCCGAAGCGCAAGTGACATGGATGTTGACTTACGAATTCGTAGTCCTTGAAGTTGGCGACGAGCTTCTTGGCAAACGCCTGGGCACCCTTCTCGAACTCCTCCACCGCGCCGGGGTTAGTGTCCTGGAGCTTGGCCTTCACGGCCTTCATGTAACCCTACAACAACAAAAGTGCCGTTAAGAATGGCAGCAGAGGAGAAGTCGTATAAGCGGAAGAACCTTAAGGTAGGTGAGGAAGGACTTCTTGTCAAAAGAAGTGGACTGGAGGCGGAAGGAGTGGGCGACATTGTTGACCTGGGTGGCACCCTCCTCAAGTGCATCCTCGGCATCCTCAGCAGAGGGGTTGGCACCTGCGAAGTATTATCAGTCCTTCAAGCACAGTAGCGTAGATTGGCGGATCCACCCACCGATATCGATATCAGCACCAGCCTTCACAGTGATGAGTTGGCAGTCAACCTCGTAGACGATGTTGTCGACCTCCTTGCTGATATAGCATCGCTTGATAAGTACAGCAAAGGACTCTGGTGAGACTGTCTTGTACGCACATGGGGAAGGCGTCGGAGAACATCTCGTCGCCGGAAAGAATATCTTCGTACAACAACATGTTGAGTTTTTTGTGGTCGTGAAAGAGGTGTGTAGAGAGAAAAGGAGGGAGAGGAGGCAGGTGGACGGAGGTAGCAAGAAGTAAAATACTTTAAATGCTTCATTTTTGCCCATATCGATCGTAATCTTAAATCACGTGCAGCGACCTCTGATCAAAAAATCTCAGAGAGGCGCTCGTTCTATTTCGTGCGGACGCTTGCTCGCTGTTCCGGACGACGAGCAGCAATGGACTACAAGCCGGTCGTCGTGCAGCGGCACCCAAGGCCAGTGCCCGCAAAACACAATGCAGAAAGCCGGTATTGGCGACAATTCAAACACCCAGTCTTCATCAAGGAATACGCCCCAGTCACTTCTATACACTTTTCCCCTTCCAAACCACACAGATACGCCGTCACTGCAGCCACTCGGGTGCAAATATACGCACCACGAACGCAGAAGATAACAAAGACAATTTCGAGGTTCAAAGATGTGGCCAGGAGCGGCTGCATACGAGGAGATGGAAAACTTGTGGTAGCGGGAGACGACTCAGGCTTGATTCAAGTGAGTACTGAAAGCGGATCTTCTTCAATGTACCTGTACAAAAATCAGATTCTGTGACGGGTCCTTATTCCGCAGGTTTCTGTGGGATAAATGAAGAATATGCCACAGATCCTCTGCGACAGAAGATCTATGCGTTAAAGTCACAATTCGGTCATGAATTTGTCCTTTTATTTCCCACAGGACAGATCCTTCGTTAGTGCCTAAATCTCTAGATTTCAGGGACTAGGGCTCTAAGGGGGACTTCCTGGGTCCTGTTTAAATAATACAGACCAAAGTATTGACGCCTTCTTCATTGCCGAACATCCAACTCGCAGCACTGACTTGCTTTGCACTAGGTCTTTGACATCAACTCTCGTGCTATTCTCCGTACCCTCGATGCGCACAAACAACCCGTCCACGTCACAAAATTCTCCGCCGCAGATCATACGCAGATTCTATCATGCTCCGATGATACAACAGTCAAACTCTGGGACGTCCCATCTCAGTCTGCCATCAGCACTTTCACCGACCACAGCGACTATGTTCGCTCAGG
The DNA here is from genome assembly GCA_001913855.2 of Hermanssonia centrifuga. Lineage (NCBI taxonomy): Eukaryota > Fungi > Basidiomycota > Agaricomycetes > Polyporales > Meruliaceae > Hermanssonia > Hermanssonia centrifuga. Next base: position 28,685 of record MLYV02000803.1, on the reverse strand, counting down.
TCAAGTAGCACCTACGAACCCCAATCTGATTCTCACAGGCTCATACGACGCGAGCGTACGGCTGTTTGATGCACGGACAGGAGAGTGTGAGATGGTGATGGGCGGGAGCTCAGGAGAGGGCGGGGGGCAGAATACAGCTCCCGTAGAGCAAGTCCTCATGTTTCCTTCCGGCACCGTTGCCTTGTCTTCCGCAGGTCCCATTTTGCGCGTGTGGGATTTAGTCGCAGGCGGACGGTGCACACGGGCGTTGTCAAATCATCAAAAGACAATCACCGCGATGTCGTTCAACGGCAGTAGCAGTCGACTACTCACAGGTGGACTGGACCAAATGGTGAAGGTGTACGACGTGAGCACGTACAAGGTGGTGCACACGATGCGGTACCCCGCGCCTGTGCTATGCCTAGCAGTTTCGGTGCGTTTTGTCGTGTTACGGATTCCGTTGTCGTCGTCTTAAATCTTCCCAATCCAGCCCGACGAGACGCATATAGCGGCGGGCATGTCAGACGGCACACTGTCCGTCCGGCGACGTCAAGCGAAGGCGTCTGAGTCTTCTGCGCACGACCTATTTTCGGCGGCAGCCCTCCGTACAGGCGCGTTTGAATCTCTCCTCGGCAATCTTCCTAGTATCGGACAAGGGCACGTGAAGTCAAAACAAAAGTCAAAGCCTGTAGGTGACGCGAACGAACTGCGAGTGGAAAATAAACGGAAGAAGAGGCTGAAGGAGTATGACCGATTGCTGAAAGGGTTCAAGTACTCCGCCGCGTTAGACTCGGTTCTCTTGAAGCAAGTTCCTCCTACGACGACGTTTTCATTAATTCAAGAACTCATTCATCGAGATGGCCTCCGAACAGCACTAGCCGGCCGTGACGACGTACTCCTCGAACCCATCCTGCGTCTGCTGCTTAAGCACGTCTCTGACCCACGCTTTGGCGGCATGGTATGCGATGTTGCTGGTGTCGTCATTGGTAAGCCAATAACGCCTTGTAGTCGGTTTTCGCTGACAGTCTCCCTGCAGAGATGTACACGCCTGTATTGGGCCAATCACCTCTCATAGACACCCTCTTCCTCCGCCTTCGCAAAAAGGTAGCGGCGGAATTGCGCTTCCAGCAAGAGCTAATTAAGGCTCGCGCCGCACTGAACATGATCCTTGCCTCTGCCGCTCTTACATCAGTGCCATTACCGTAGACCTGCAATCGTCAAATTGATGCATTTTTCTGCATCCGTCATGCTGACGAGTAGAAGGGGATGCTTTGAAAGTACTATACAATCACACATCATGATATGATGGCTGTTGAACGTTATTAGCATGCGTCAAGGAATAGAATGAGATTTTGTAAGATCTCCTTTTGTGATGTTTCGCCGTCTGCAGCGGCTGCACCGTCTTCATCCACGTTATCTCGGTATACCTCCAGCGTCTTGACAATGTCTTTGAGTGATTTGTCTTTCCGACGAAGCATTTGTTGTATATGTGTTCGGATCTACAGAGACACATCAGTCTGACTAGACCATATAAGTTGTAGGCTGCACCTACACCGTCGTCCTCCATAGCGACCCATGCAAGGATGTAGTCCACCGTTTGCAGCGTGAACAGGCCCCCTTCAAGCCTCTGCAAATACCATAGATCTTCCATACCCGGCCCAACTTCCTCACCCTCTTCTGCGAGCATCTACGCACATTCGGTCAAGGCATGCTCCCCGTATACGATGCATTGTTACGCACCTTCTTCTCATCTCCAATATCTTTTTCCACCGTCCTCAGTCGGCCCTGAGCTGCATCCCTGATCTCAAGCAGCTTATCCACTTTCTCGTACGTGTTCTCGACGAACTTTGCAAGTAGCCGGATGCGAGCGGGAGAGTCAGACGCCAGGTTGGAAAATAGCGAAGAGACAATGCCGAGCGAATGAGAGGTATCCTCGGGTTGTGTCTTTTGTTGCTTCTTCGACGCCTGAATGCAGATAGATGAAAACCAAGAATATGCACCAGAAAAAAAAACTCCACCTTTCCCATAAATGTAGAGAATAGATTCTTCAATCCGAGGGCTTCGACGAAAGTCTCACAACATGCTGTTCCTGCCGGCCCAGACATCGCATGGTCTAATACCTTGATGGAGCGCGATCGTGATTGCATTTTCTCCCTACGCCCAGATTAATCATGAGTCAAACATAACGTGAGAAGGGAGGATGAAACGTACTTCATCATGAGAACCATCAAATCCACGCCCTCACTATCCAAGAACAACTTTTTGACCTCTGGCTCACCCAGTGTAGAACATAAAGAGTCAAACACGTTTTCCATGAATTCAGTCTCATCAGCGTCCACTGGATCACGTTTCCGGAATTGCTGTCCTCCAGTGTTAAGTTGTCTGGTCATCCAAATGTACGATAACGACTCACAGACAACACCTTCAGGAACATCTCAACCCCGTCCAATTTGCCGAGGGCCAACCTGTTTGCACGATTGCTTTGCAGTAAGATGGAGAGAAGTTCGGCAGCATAACCTCTGTTTTCCTCATGACTTTTGGACTGTATGCGGCTGAGGAGCCATTGCAATAGTGTGGTTTTAGATACCAGCTCGGTGGAGAGTTCTGGTCTGAATCCGACAAGATTCTCAAAAATACCTAACCCAGACCAAGGATCAGTGTTTGCATTGGAATAACCTTTGAACCTAACGCACCCAATATATGGAATACCCCTTGCCTATCTGACTCTTCTGTCTCGTTCAGTCGCTTCAAGTTGTCTACCAGCAGCTCCAGAATAGAATTTGCAAGCTAATATGAAAGAAAGGGAAGGAGTCAATACATCCAGAATCCTCAAAATGATCATACAAACCCACCAGGCCCTCAATGAGGGTCTTTAACGCATCCTCTCTGCTTCCTTCCTCTGCTTCCTCATCTTCTGCCTCATTGCCCACGTCTTCGTCCGTCAATTCATGGATCACTTCTACAACATCGATGACGATGTCTGGATTCTCGTGGCTAAGGAGACCAATCAGACGGGCGACGGAGTCCGAGCTGACGAGCTCTGGGTAAGCAAGCACAGGGGATTGAGCCAGGGGGAGAAGGGATTTGAGTGCCGCGTCAAGGTCGGCTTCAGAATCAATGAATCTGTGAGAAGCACACATAAGACGTCAAAGCCGAAGGAATTGAACGAGAAGAGATACTTTGTCGGATCATCTGGGTATTTGGATCGCTGGTTTTGGTTCTTGTTCACTGCACGCTCGAAACGCGTGAGCAGCCTCCGCACTCCAACCATAGTCATCTCGTCTAGCTGTGAGTTGTCAGGGACTGCACAACAAAGAATGTCAATGGCTACTCACATCTTCTCGCACGTCCTCCTCAATGTCCTTGTCGAATATGTTCAAAATGTCCTTCTGTTCACCCGTCAATCCTCCACCGTAAAACCGACCTTCTTCATCTTCTTCAGCAAAATAATCCGCATCTCCTCCAGGGGCGAAATCCCTGTCACCAACTTCCATGTCCTCATCTTCGTCCCGTACCGTCGCTGCTCGCGATGTATTTTGTGCCGGCGAGGCGCTTGTCTCTTGAGGCGGGCCCGCAGGGAATCCGGAAGATACGTCCATTCTCATCTTCTTGAGCATCTCTGGAGTAGGGTTGTCCGGCATTCGTCGTTTATTACTCCCAGACGGGAGCTGGGGAACCTATATGCATGTTCAGGCACAGAATCATGTTCATCGACGGACACTTACTTTGAATAACTTGTTAATATCCATACTGTACGGCGTGGGTCAAATCAATATGAGGCCTGCCGCTGCGTAAAAACGGAAGGTCTAAGCTGCACAAAACGTTTATTCCGGACGTTGTGCAAGTTGAAAGAGGTTGGAAGCCAAGTTAGCGTAAGCGCTCAAGGTCACAAACACCGCGTAATCTAAATGTATATCATTCACTGGTTCTACACATACGAACTTAATTAGCCAAAGAGGGTCACGACTGGCCAGAATTGTCTTCTACTGCTGTATTTGTAGATGAAAGATGGAAAAAAGGCAGGCTATCGCGGTTTGTAATTTACTCATACTACCCTTGAGAGTGTAACATGTACTCGTGTTATTGGGCATGCAAGGACGAGGTCCATATGTGACTTACACAAGATTCTCCAATGCATAGAAAAAAATAAAATACATGATTGGAAGCATGGAAGCGGGAGTAATTGTGAGTCCGCACGACAGCCAATGGCAAGATAACGTACTCTCGTATTACAACTCCTTCGCCGACGACGATTAGTACGGCTTGTGCCTGTTCTTCTTCAATTCCTTCTCTAGCTGCTTGGCCTTGCGGTGGCCGATCTCTACAGGATTTACGGCATTATCTGCTTTCTTCAGTTTAACGGGTCTATTACCGACGTACTTGCCTAGATACCTAATGAGTATGATCACAGGCGGCAATGAGATGAACGTACCATCCATTTCTTTCCAAGCCTTAAGGAAGTCTTCTGGGTCGGAAAAGGCCACGAAGCCATACTTGGCCTACAAATCGCCATCAGATGGGGGAGATGTGAGCAGAGACAGGACGATGAACCTTCCCGCTAAGGCGATCCCTTATGACCCTCGCTTTCGTAAAAGAGGTGTACTGGTTGAATGCATTTGCTAACACGTCGTCGGAAACATCGTTACTGAGGTCTCCCACGAAAAGACGGAACCAAGCTATTGATATACCAAATCAGTGAGACTTGCTTGAAGATCGGAATGAGAGGAACATACATGGGTTCCATTCCAATAAAGTCTGATCTTCCCATACTTTGCCAGCACCCTTGCGAAGAACCGTCGTACGTTTGCCGCCCTTCGCGAGCTTGCCACCTGCACCTCCACGTTTATCAATCATGGCTCCCGGAACATATACACTCTGCTGTGCGAGTATTCCAACATCGTATTCGTAGGCATTTGAAGGCACCGGTGCAGTATGGGCTGAGCTGGAGGATCCGGGGACGGAATACATGGGCCCTTGATACGGCTGGTGATAAGGATTGACATCGCCCTGGCCTTGAAATTGCTGGTGATAGTTCTGCGAAGAATAGAGATCCATGTTTGCGTCAAAAATCGACGTTAAGTGTAGTGTTGCCGACAGTCGAAGATGTGGTCGTGGTGGTCAAGAGCAAAGAGTGGTCGCTGGGTTCTGGGGTGTCTGAAACGGGACCGACCGACGCTTACGTAAGCGATCTCAGATCTCAGCCTGCGTTCGCTGCTGGTGGCAGAGGCTTTCGGTATCGTCAAGGTCGCCGCCAAACCTCCCCCTCAAGGTCAGTATCGCTGAATTTATCGTTCTGGAGGGTCTGTCTGTGCAGGTTATGCTAGTAGTTTCTCGGTTCTGCCAAAATTCGCGGTCGAAATCGATGGATTACTTCTCGCTTCACCAGATGTGACCTGTTCAGACATATCCCAACTTGGCTTGCAAACACTCGGCTCATCCCTCCTTGTCTCTCAGATGCCCTTCGTCAAAAAAGTTAAGTCGAGCGCGTACTTCTCGCGATTCCAGGTCAAGTACCGTCGCCGAAGGGAGGGAAAGACTGATTGTGCGTATATCGCATGGAGGATTTCTTTGCAAGTTCCTGACAATTGCACAGACTATGCCCGCAAGCGGTTGATCACCCAGGCGAAGAACAAGTAGTATGTATCAAATTACTACTGAGTAGGAGCCTGTGCTCAATTTTTGGCTGTAGCAACGCTCCTAAATACCGCCTTGTTGTCCGTTTCACCAACAAGGAGATCATCGTCCAGGTCGTCTACGCACGCATTCAGGGTGATTTCGTCCTCGTTGCCGCCCGCTCGAAGGAGCTCCCAAGATATGGCATCAACCACGGTCTCACCAACTGGACTGCTGGTACGTCTTTGTGAAGAGTCTCGATCCTTTACTCACTGACAGAATAAATTTGGGATTTAGCCTATGCCACTGGTCTCCTTGCTGCCCGTCGTGCCTTGACTAAGCTGGGTCTTGCCGACAAGTACCAGGGCCAGGCAGAGCCTGATGGTACCCTCGCTTTGATCGAGGCTCTCGACGATGAGGATGCTCCTCGGCCATTCAAGTGCTATCTCGATGTCGGTCTTAGACGCACATCGACTGGTTCGCGTGTGTTCGCTGCTTTGAAGGGTGCCGCTGATGGTGGTATCTACATTCCCCACAACGAGAAGCGTTTCCCTGGATACGACCCAGAAGCCAAAGAGCTTGATGCCGAGGTCCTCAAGAAGTACATCTTCGGTGGACATGTTGCGGAATACATGGAGTCTCTCGAGGAGGAGGATGACGAGCGGTATGTAATCTTTGTTAAAGTCTTTATTTTTAACTCTGTACTGACGGTCATTCCCTTCTAGCTTCAAGAAGCAATTCTCGACTTACCTCGCGGATGGTGTCGGCTCCGAGGATCTCGAGGAAATTTACACGAACGCATATGCCGCGATTCGGGAAGATCCTACCTTCAAGCCGACGGAAAAGTCAACGGACTGGAAGGCCGAGACTCTGAAGTTCAAGACCCACCCTCTCACATTGGAGCAGCGCAGGGCTCGCATCCAGGAGAAGATCGAGGCCTTCAAGGCCAACGGTGGCGCTGGCGAGGAGGCACAGGAGGAGGACGAAGAGGACGAAGAGTAGACGGTTACTCTTTTGCCTTTGTTCTCTGTGTGGATTGCTATGTGTATTTGTCGCTTACTTTGCATTGCTTTATGACACCCAAAATACAGGCTATGTCTATGCCTTTGCATGCCGCATCGTTCTCACAATCTGTTTTGAGTGAGCTTGGTTTGCGTGAATTCTAGCGTAAGTTCAGAGTTGATCATACTCGAACGCTGTGCATGTGAGCGACCAGGTTGATGAGTGTGTCAAATTTCGCCTGGACGCTGTCAGCTGTGAAACAGACTCCAATCAGTCCGTGCCACGTACGCTTTTCAGGTATCGCTTGTGTTCTGTACGGGGAAATGGAGAGAAATGGGTACGTTTCAGCCATCCTCGGAGACATTTCGCTGCCAGCGTGATCCTCTTGTTCAACGAGAGCGGGCGGAATAAACTGAAACTAGAGTTCTTTCCCCCCATAAAAGGAAATTCCCGTTCCTGACTAAGGCCGAGCTAAGTGACACGTCGACTACTTAAACAGACGCCCAGGATCTATAAGACCCTTAGTCGCTGCTTTCCGAGTGCAGACGACACCCATCTTCCACCACCTCCAAAATGCGGTTTCAGAGCATCCTCTCGGCCGCTTCATTGCTGGCACTCAGCACGCTGGTTTCCGCGAGCGACGTTATCGACCTCACCCCCGATAACTTTGATGCAATCGTCAAACCAGAGTCCTTGATACTCGTCGAGTTCTTCGCGCCGTGGTGCGGGCACTGCAAAGCGTTGGCTCCTCACTACGAGGAGGCCGCGACAGCACTGAAGGAGAAGAACATCAAGATTGCAAAAGTAAACTGCGTTGACGAGGCCGACTTGTGTCAGTCTAACGGTATTCAGGGATACCCGTAAGCACGCTTTTGATGGGCTCAATCTGAGACTTAAATACACATAGCTAACACATGTTGTACTCAGGACGTTGAGGGTATATCGCAATGGTGAACACTCGGACTACACAGGTCCTCGCAAAGCTGACGGAATCATCAGCTATATGACCAAGTAAATACAGTTCTTCGTCGTCCTTACCATATAGCACTGACTATATGCGTCTAGACAATCCCTCCCTGCGGTCACCGAGATCACCAAAGACATCTTTGACGACTTCAAAAAGGCAGACAGGATCGTCGCTGTCGCGTTCCTCTCCTCACCCACTGAAGAGCCTGCTGCTGAATTCAGCGCAGCCGCCAACAAGCACCGTGACGACTACCTGTTCGGTCTGACGACTGACAAGGAGGTTATCGAAGCCGCGGGTGTAACGCCCCCTGCTGTCGTCCTCTACCGCTCGTTCGACGAACCCACGTCCGAATATCCTTACCCCGTTTCTTCGTTGACCGCCACCGAGTTCGAGGACTGGATCAAGGAGCTTTCGGTCCCCATCATTGACCAAGTCAGTGCCGAGAATTACCAGCTGTACGCTCAGAGCGGAAAACCCCTCGCATATCTCTTCGTTGACCCCTCGGACGAGAAGCGGGATGAGTACGTCAACGCTTTGAAGCCCATCGCCGCAAAGTACAAGGGCAAGATGAACTTTGTGTGGATTGACGCCATTATGTTCGGTGACCACGCCAAGGCGCTCAACCTGAACGAGATCAAGTGGCCGAGCTTCGTCATCCAGGATTTGACCAAGCAGCTCAAGTTCCCGTTGGATCAGAGCGTGGAGACAACGCCTGAGGCCGTTGGCGAGATGGTTAGCCAGTACTTTGACGGAACGCTGACGCCGACGTTGAAGAGTCAGCCGATCCCTGAGACGCAGGACGAGAGCGTGTTCGAATTGGTTGGCAAGCAGTTCGAAGAGGTTGTGTTCGACGACAGCAAGGACGTCTTCGTCGAGTTCTACGCCACTTGGTGTGGACACTGCAAACGTCTCAAGCCCACTTGGGACTCTCTCGGTGACCGCTACGCGGATGTCAAGGACCGTGTGCTCATGTGAGTTGCTTTTTACATCCTCCTTTCTCAGAGACTGATCTTGTTCTCGTTAGTGCCAAGATGGAAGCGACAGAGAATGATCTTCCCGCGTCTATCCCCTTCCGTGTTTCCGGCTTCCCCACTTTGAAGTTCAAGAAGGCGGGCACAAAGGAGTTCATTGACTACGACGGCGACCGCTCTCTAGAGAGCCTCGTCGCGTTCGTTGAGGAGAACGCCGTGAACTCGCTCGCGAAGAACGAGACGTTCGATACTGGTAAGCCCGAGGGACAGGAACCCCTTGCGGCTGAGCACGGGCACGAGCATCATGATGAGCTATAACAGTAAGCTGGGACTTTGGATTACTTTTTAGTATTTGATCTTGTATTTTGTTATCTATTTGCGTAATGGCTCTTGCTCTCAAGCTGTCTGTTGTGGTGACTCCTTCAAATGTTGAACTGATTCAGTCTCAAAGCTGTGTTCGCGGTGAGGCAAGGTATATGTTCATATTAGTGACTCTGTAATCTTGAACACGCAGTAACCAACCGGTCTTCTGTATTTTTTATATTGTGTGAAGGAAGTGTTCCTATTGATTCATCCGTGCTCGACCTTGAAACGCCTATACAATCGTGGTATTCCATATTGTGCCCCTCCACAGTCTCGACGTCGGTATAAACTTGCGGAACCTGATGCTAACATTGAAGTCTCAACAACTTGGTATGCAAAGACTAGACTCACTCTGCTTTGCCAGCTGCTGGTACTTTGATGACTCGCAACGTTCATGCCGAGGATCGCTATAGTGGAAAATACGTGGCTGTGTGTTTCCCCTCCTCCTGATCCGATGAAAGCCTTCCCACTGCTTGTGCCGTGGGGCCATCCAGCACGTGAGTTCAGGCTTGACATCAGAGAATTGGTGTAGACCTTTGAGAGGGGGAGGTTGAAGATCAAATGTACACCTGATGACTTCTCGATGGTTTTCATGAGCCAGGGGGTAGGTAACCGAGTGGTAATACTCACCATTGACAAGAATGCAATAAGGTCGACGAGTACGCAGAGGGTTGTGATCGCCCCGGTTTGGACAGTCACTAGAGACGGATGGGGTGAGGTTGAAGCTTCACAAGACTACGACAAGGGAAACCTTACATCGAATGATTTTATTCACAAGATCGTCAGTAGTCGAAAAACCAGTTCTGTGTCTCCTCTATAGGTGAAATTTGTGAGCCATAATTTACGATTTCTCCTTGAAATGTTACGTACGAGATGGCAAACTAGGACCACAGTAATGCATGTGTCCGCAAGGATCGAAAATGCCAACCAGACGATAACGATGACTTCGAATTTCCGAAAGCCCTGAAATTCTGGGACCCTAATGAACATCAGCCATGGCCGTCAATTTGGGTCAGTCCCGGAAAGCCTTGCAGCGCCCACATACATGCCAACGGCGATAGCCGTTCCTACTCCCCCACCTGTCATGTAGGATTATTTAGTGCATGCCAAAAGCTCCGTGTCAGATCTGATGAACTCACACCACTGACAGAATGAGCAAAGCAAAATGAAGGCAACAGTAAGCCAGTTGTTGGTGAGTGTCTTTATCCTCCACGCGAAGAAAATTTGCACGAGAAGTGCAATGATAGCCTAGTATCGTCTTAGAATATCTCAGGGCTGGGACGCAACAAATTTACCGTCATGGCTGGATCTACAACATTGGCATAAATAAGTAGAGTCAGATAGTCAATGAAAGTCCATACCGGTTGCGAAAACTGTTATCACAACTGGTCAGTGTCTGAATTATGCATGATGGAAGCACTTACTCCATGTGGCCCTATTCAAAGCTTCCACGTTACCTATTTCCTCGATTGATGGATGATGAATATGACCGTAAGGTGGGCGTACCGTATCCATTAATCAATGCCATGTAAACACAACTGACATCGAAAGCGCAGTTGAGCGTGTCGCATACAAAGAGCAGGGTTACCTGTATAGTCTCCTCAGAACAAGCTATGCTTCCATAATTTAAACTTGGACCGACAAAGAGTTTCATGGATAGCTTATCGCTAGTAGTACCCATATTTTGAACGGTGAGTATTTAGGGGTCGTACTAGAGGGCCGGTCTGCTCACTTTTTTGATAACATAAAATATACATAGGTCTGTGCAGCCATGATGCCATACAAGAGGATATTGAAGACGACACCAATCAATATGGGCCCGTAGCTGTAAAATACTTGTATGTCAGTCTCAGACAACGAGTGCAAAATACGCATGAGCTATTACTTACGTGACAATAGCAGCGGAAGACATATTTCTCCAGCTCGCTAAAAGGGTGGAAAGCTGAAGCAAGAGATGTGAAGGACGCAAACCGACTCGAAGTACTATGAGCCCGCGTGGCCGGGCTCTTTAGTATATGGACAGGCGTTACATCTCTACCAGGGTCCATATGTAATTCAAGTTTGCGGCCGGAGGCGTATACGCCAACGCATGTGTGTCACGAACCCGGTCCGTCCAAAGTCGGACAACGTTTACCAAAAATTTCCAGGAGAATCGCGGCGGGGTCCATATGATTACATGCCAGTGTTTACTGGTAGATTATGATCAATGCGTACTGATGACGCCACCTTTTCCTGATAGACTCTTTCGCATCAATTTGACGATTCTACATAGATTTTATGCGGTTTGCAATGTCTTCTTGAAACAGCCGTAGCGATGGCGTACGGTCACTTTTTCCGAGTTCCACCTAGGGCCAGGCACAAGGCTTTGCCTTAATGATGTCTGAAGCTAGTGAAGAAATCCTTTAGTTTTGGCCTGCAAAACGTACTGAGTTTCAGATATAACCTACCGCGCTCCGCGATGGCGTATACAGTGGCTGTGAGGGCGCTCAGCATTGCATCCGGTATCGCGGATGTTAGGCAACTAGTGCTCACCTTGAGGGTGTGCGCCAAAATGTAGAGGTGCGACAGAGAGGTCGACAACACGTAAATTGTGGGTCCCGTATACCTGCAAACATCAGTATCCGACCTATAGTTTTGATCGGAGTCTTTGTCAGGCAAATACCTTCAAATTTGGATCAACAACCCCTCCTTTCTCCAAAGGTAACATAGAGCAAGAACTCGCAGTATCTGATGCGAGAATTAGCCGGTGAGAAGATAGCTATCCCTAAATGACTTACGCCAAGTGGTACCGAAGGTGGCTTTTATCCAATCTGCGAATGAGACCTATTAGACCAAGGCAGAGTATTCGGAGCATGCGAGAATGAGTACCACGCAGTTGTTCGTCAGTTTGAACTTCAGCTCCAGGATTCAACTCTTTCACTACGTTGGAGTCATTATATTGATAGATAATCTGCGCATATGGCTGTTCGCGCACCGATCATATCTTTCAATGGCTCCACATCTGCCAGCTTCCGAGCGAATTTGCACATCTCCGTGAAAATGTCAAGATCTGTAGGTATTAATCAGTTGGAAAATGTGGCAGTATATGATCACAAAGCGACGATACTTACCGACCATCTGCTCGAAATAATGAGCATCGAATTCGGGGTCCTTAGTAGGATTGCTGGAAGTAGAATGCTTAATTTCCATGAGAATGATCAGTAATGGCACTGAAACCAATTCGGCACAAACGGTCACTGTAGGACTTACGATAGTACCCCGTGAGAAGGTATGGTTCGTTGCCGCCAGAATTGTGACATATCTCTTGCCATCGGCCGGAGGATCTAAATACGCACATCGGCGGCTTTTCAGTTGAGCGGGGAGTGAGCTCTTACAGGCTCTTACTTGGGTGGGACAGCAGTCCTGGAAAGCTGATGAATTCGCAGCCAGGTGAACCTTTTCCCGGTTCAAACCGCTCCAACATGATTTTATACTGTTCCATCAATCCAGGAGGACTGGTCTCTGGATCCATGTCGGAGATCATCTCTTTTATGTATTGATAGATTGTCCCAGCTTGTGAAGTGACCTTGTCGAGAGTGGTAAAGGCGAAACCAACAATTCCAGTTGTGAAGAGACCAGACCCAGTTGGGCTGTATTCAAAGGTGAAACGACGCACATGCGGGTCTGAGGAGAATACGTACTGAAGGTCAAGATGTTTGGCTGCCATGACAGGATCACGAAGTAAGTCCAAAGTGTCGAACTTCACGTCATTCTTAAGCTCTGCGCTCAAATTCAGCTTGATTATGCATCGCAAGACGAGTCAGAGGTTAAGCTTACCCCAGCTCAAGCCTATAAACATATGCTCTTGGACGTTCTCTCCAACTCCAGGTAGATCCATGATCATGGGCACACCGATGCTCTCAAGAATGTCTTCCCTTCCAATTCCGGACAACTCTAGAATCTGCGGCGATTTCAGAGCACTAAGAGCCAGATCAAATGTGAGCAGTCTTGATCGTGAGGATACTTAGGGATATATGCATACCCGGCGCACAAAATAACTTCTCGCTTCGCGTTCACAGCATGTATGGAGCTATTGTGCTCAAATTCTACTCCTGTAGCGCAAATGTTTCCATCGCTTGTCATTTGCGTCAATAGGCGATGAACGTGGGCTGAAACCAACACGGAGAGATTCGGGCGATCTTTATTTGGAATATAGAAAGCCTACATAGTATCAGCCATCGTGCTCGTTGGCACTTAGTGGATCGCTGTTTACCGTGGTTGCATAAGACCGGGTATGAGTCCTTGGATCGTAAGTGTTCGGGACAAAGAAAGTCCCATTAGGCTGCGAACGCTGTGAGTAGACCAGGTAGGGTAGGAGTAAATGAAGAGCCTACATCTCCACTGAGCTGTTTTGTAAATCAATGTTTAACTGGAAGATAGGTTCCAAGGGCGATACTTACAGGATGCGGAGCTGGATTCAACCCGGAGTTCAAGAATGTCTGCGCAAACTCAGCGACAGGAAGGCACAGATTATACAACTGAAGCACACCTGCTGGATTTTCAGCTCAGCTTCGTCCATCGTCGCGGGAAACGCAAGAGACAGAGGCCCTGGGAAGACGCATAGCGCATGCTTTTCAATGTTTATATGCTTTTCTGTGGAAATCATGTTCACCTGTCCTACCGATCTTCCAATTGTCCGAATTCATGTTGTATGTCGTTTTGGTTTTATCAGACGGGTCAACGAACCTTGATCGGAAATTTAGTCACTTATCATAGAAGTCACACCGTCACCGCAAGAGGTGCTTACCCCTCAGTCCGCTCCAAACAATTCTCGTAGTTCTTCCAGTTCCAGCCAGAGTTACCTAGCCTCTCAAAATCTGTATACAAATGGGTAGGCCTGTTAGCTTTGTATGCTAGAATGGCTTACCATCGATATCCCGAGCTGGAGGCTTGGTCCAACAAAGGAAGTTGATTCCAGATGAACCGCCAAGACCTCTTCCGCTGCGTATACAATGTAAATCCAACACAAGCATACCATATGGAACAACCCACCGCTGCCAGCCATTTTGCCTGTCGCCAGCATACTTCTGCTTGTTCTAAGGAGGGGGAGGGCGTCATGGTCTATTCTATAAGAGCCTCTCGCGAATACTCACGGTCAGATGATCCCAGAAGTATGATTTGTTGCTGAAGTGACTGCCGAAGGAAGCGGGTCTCACTGTAATGACCATATGAGTATCACACGTGGGGGAAATATGGCCATCGCATGTCTCACAGATATTGGGATCATTGAGATTTGCTTCCCCAGCCTCCAGGACAAGCACTGATGAGTCAGGATCCTCGCTCAGCCGTGCAGCCAGGGTAAGGCCAGCGGTCTGTGTTTCAAGAGTTGGAGAAGCCTGAAGTGGGTGATGTAGAACCTCTACTTACACCTCCACCTGGGGCGAGGTCAGCACATCAGATCGACAGAGCTCTTAGCCTACTCACCAACAATAATATAGTCAAAGAACTTGTTGGATACGTCGTCGATCAGCGCGGCCATGTTACTTCTTAGTAAGAGTTAGTTCACTGAGAGGAGGAAGATGATGGGTAAAAGACAAGAAAAATGCGAAAGACAGAGGCCATCCCGCCCTGAATATATACGATGCAAGAACAGTGCTTCTAGAGGTTTCCCACGTCCAAAGTGGTGTCGACGAAGACATTTGGACCATCGAAGGTAGTTGGCATCCACGTGGCTCTTTACATTTTGAGACTTTGGTTGACCGCATCTGGCGACAGTCTAAACTCGCCCCGCAGATAAACTGATTCAGATGGAGGCAATCTCGGAAGTTGGGTGCACAGTTTCGAGCGTATAAGCAGATAATTCTCAGTTGTCAAGTTTCCTAGAGTTTTCGTGAAGTTAGTGTATTCCGCTGATGAACTTGGTAGTGCTCTTACTAAACAAATCCTCGGACCCAGCTGCGAGATTGCGAATTCTGTATATCACGCCTTCATCGACATCTCCTAGACTTTCGGAACACGAGGGATCAGAACTGGTTGAATTTGACAAGGCGGCGGCGGAGCGTCTAATTGACACTCAGGTACGCGGGCGAGCGCTTAGTGTGTTGCGCCATGCAAGGCAAGTCCTTACGTTCAAGTGAATGGGTCGCTCGGTCAAATTGTAGAGAAACCCGTCAGAGAAACGCGTAGAGATCACATCAATAATAGATCAGCCCTAGCTTGAGCTCGCCATACTTTCGATAGACATCGTAATCGAGAGACCCCGCTATCTCTACTAGTACATTAGAACACGGGTGCTGAATGTTCTTGACTATAGACAATATCAACGACTCAACTCCAGCAGTATCGCTGCAGACATGACTCGCAGCTTCCACTCCTCTTGATCCCAGCTCTTTCCCTCGCGCGGTCAACGACTCCACATATCAAACACACGGGCCATTCGGGGTCCTTGACGTCTGGATGAATCGGAATGCCTTGAGTGGCAATATCGAATATCTGGTTGAGCATGCCCTGGATTTGGCTATTGTTATACGCATCTTGAGCGGTGGGTATGTTCGTCAGGGGTGTCTGCCCAAGAGGAGCACCGCCGTTGGCAATGTAGATGACGAGCGGCGCCTTCGTGTCAGAATTGCAGCCAAAGAACGTAGGTTGCTTAACGAGATTATGAGACACGAAGGTGTTTGGAGATGACGGTATTGGAGGGAAAGAGTATGTCGAAGGGAAGAGGGCCACCCTCTGGGCAGTGGCCTGTAACAATGGGTTAGTTATGAGCACATTTGTGGTTTATACCAAGGACGAGGCGTACAAGTATTGAACTACCGTTGGTAAAGTTTTCTTCAGTGTCTGCAGGCTGAATCAGGTCATTAATTTCGATATATCAGCGCGACAATGCTAGACTACGCTTACGGCGTCGATGGCTAGAATCACGTCAACTCCTCTTGCCTTCACAAGTAACGGTTGCAACGGATCGACCTCTCCATCCTCGCCGCCGTCAACCATTGCCAGTAGTGTCTGGTTGGAGTCGATAAACGTCTTGGGTGCCATCCCCATAAACGGATTAGGGACCAACCCAGCATCAAGTTCAAGGTTGCTTTGAGGGAAGGTTGCATTGAGCGCGGCGATTATAGGACCGACAGACGACAATGCCAATGAGTCAGGCTGAGGAATCCATCATGAGCATATCGTCATATGAGTGGTATCAGAACATACCGTGACGTTGAAGCTATTGAAAAGGTTTGATGATATGCCTTCGATGAACGATATCTGATCGAATCCGGAGACACAAGTGCCGTTATGTGATCCTAGGAATTTAGTCGGCGTGAAAGCTGATAACATCGGGTCAAATGAGCCAGATTCGACTTTATGGGAAGTCAGCGCACAACAAATATTGATCGGGAGTGATATAAACATACAAGGGTTGAACTCATAAATTGGGTTCGTCAATGGAACAGTGTTTCCTACCACATCGACACTGAGGGATTTATCCTCGAACTTGGATATGGTATCCGCAAGGATGATAGGAAATGGTATTTGGTGCTCCACAAATGTTGGTCTAACGAACTATAAGGTTGGATATCCTTTGCGTCAATGACAAATGAACCACTTACAAGTTAGCGATCCCAGATAGCGTCAAACCCGCCCCATGTATGACGTTCAAATCAAAGAAGTTTGTCGCGGTTGTCCCATTTGCAAAATGCCTAGATAGGGCCCGAGCCCAGACGTCGGCGATCGTGACCGGAAAGCCAGCTTCTGCCTTACCAGCAACTTCCTCAATGAGGGAGACCAGGAACGCATCTTCAACGCTAGCATTATTACTAGGCTGCAAAAGACTAATCTGCGCATTCCATCCACCAAAGGCATTCAGAGACGTAGGAGTAGTAGTTTCGGGTCCGAAGATAAGTTCGAAAAAGCGAGGGAAATTTGCCTGTATCAAAGAGCCGACAAGCCACGCCCCTCCAGAAAGACCCGCAAGATAAGATGTCGTCTGCAACAGACCACCTGTGCCAGAAAGCACGGATGTCTTGTTCCTACTGTCGAAGGTATTCATGACACCAGCACCAAAGATTGCTGCCCTGTACCCTCCCCCACTTGTCGCGATCCCCAACGTCGGTAGTTTGTCATGATCGCGTTCCGCAAGGATGTCAGAGACATAATTGGGTAGAGTGATATGTCTGGCCTTTGCGCTGGCCTTTACGTTTGAAAGGTACGAGGCCCACGCACCCGGGAGGACTTTGGACTTCCGCGTAGCTATGTACGCGGCTTCTTGTGCACTGAGGGACTGGTGAGTTGTTCCCGCAGAGCGCACGAGAACCGCGTCGGAAGAGCAAGCAGAGCTAGTGGGAGCGTACGCTGCGGCAGCTACCTGCTGCGCAATGGTAGAGGTGGGAAATAGGGAAAACACCGCAAAGATAACCACCCAGGCATAATTCACCATCGTGTAACACTACGACAGGTCGTGAGGGGAGTGTAGCCCGTGGAGAGGGGCTTCCAATCTAAGGATGACCAGGCCATCGTCTGCATCCTATATATAACTAGCGTAAAAATCGATCAGTATGAACGTGCCTCTTCAAACTCCCAGGCTAGTGGCGACCCGAACGAAACAGACATGAGACGTGGCCTTATAACTGTTCGCATGTGCCTATCCAAAATCACTCACGCCTGTCATGTCAAGAAACGCGGCGCATGGTTTTCATAAAGCGCGGCCTCGGCTGCATCCAGGGAAAGTCAGATGGATCGCCCACTTGACTGGTGATTGCACCATATGTTCGATGATCCTGTGTGAGAGAGTAGGAAGGTCGGTGTGGGAACTGTGTAACTGTGCAGGTTGTGTGGAGGCTGAGGCAGCTTTTTCGTCAGGTACTAGTATTCTCCGTCGCGGGATCTTTCAACTTGACAATTTGACCGCCCCCGGAAGTTCGACCGCGGCGTGTTCGCGCCCTTAGACTGGCGAGTGGTGAGACCAGTCCAACCCGGAAAGGGTGCCTGTATGATATTGAGTAGAAAATAAAGAGCAGAAAAGGCTAAGTGAATTAGGTCGGAAGGGAGAGAAAGTTGAAACTCGAACCCCCGGGGGACTAGACTTGGTGGCTACCATGACTCAAGGCTCCCGAAGTCAAAAAGTTGTATGACGATGTCGTACCATGACCACCGCAGGACTCGAACCTGCAACCTTTTGGTACGCTGGCAATCGAAGCCAAACGCGCTACCATTGCGCCAGGTAGCCATAAACAAGCTGCGTATGATAACAATATATCGGTATTGGAGTTGGAGCGCAGTGGGTACAACGGTGAACGGTGAATTCCATCTTGACAATCTACACTCATGGCGTTGAACTGGACTATGCTCAAACCCGACCGCTCGCCGGTCCCCTTGCCACACGAACTATTTATAAGAACTATCGAATCAGGGGCAGAACTCACCGTATCCATTCCTAACGCACCGCCCTCAGCGTCGTCCACTTCTGGTGGGTCAGGCGGCGAGAAACAACTGAAAGAGCTCGGACGTCTATGGCTCACTGATCAGCGAGTGCGCATTTGCACCTTGATATCCCTTACTGGACTGTCTGGTTAACGACTTCATCTGTCCTTTTATAATTTATCATCTCCTGGGCTCCGCATCTGCAGCTGATATTCGTCGCCAACGTACCGGCTAAAGGCACGGCGTCTTTCGAATCGACTTCAATCCCGCTGACAGCAATACTATCCACAAAATTCGAGCAACCATTCTTTGGACAGAACTATCTCGCGGTGGACATCAAACCTGCTGCGGAGGGTGGGCTTACGGAGGGCACGAAAGTGGAAGTGCGCTTGTTTGATAAGGGACTCTTCGAGTTCGTGAGTATCTTGGAGAAGACTCGAGAGCGGGCGATTTACATGAAGAGACAAATGGCCGATGAGGAAGAGGGATTACGTGCGTGACTATTCCGGATCGATGAGGCAAGTACTGATGTTGAACACAGCTGGATATACCTCTCCTGCCACTGGTCCATCTGGTCCGTCAGGTTCGACGCCTATGCCTGATGAAGCCCCCCCGGGCTATGATGCGCCTTCATATACCCCATGATCTGCAATAATTTGAAGATTTCAATGTATCCATATCACGGAAGTATCACCATAAAGTCGCTTCTTCGCAGTATCTATCTTAGCTGAGGCGGTAGGACGGTTAACGTGGATAAGACCGGCAGTTGTACCATCATCGTAAAGTCGTTTGAAAACCAGACCGTTCATGACCGGATGTTCTCCAATACTTTCTAGGCTTCAGAACCCCGTGGTATTAAATATAATTGCAGTGAACGACCGAAGTAGATGTTCCTTTTACACCACGGTCTTCAAGGCCTTCGATGAAACCTGCAGCGAGCTACGGCAAGGTCGCAGCATAATTTGTTTCCCAGATGGCTCTGTAGAGCATGAACATAACGAGGCCGATCGAAAAGCACGCACGGACAATACTTATGCAAAAGCGCTATAATCCCCGCCTGGCTAATAATCTTAAACCGCGACGCTTGGTTCGATTTCGCCTAAAAGCATGGTACCGTCTTTGCTCCCAGTGAGAACTGCAGAGTAAAGAGTCAGAATGGAATAGATCAGGCACGCCAGAGTTGACCTACTGATAGGTTCTTTTGGATGGAAATCAACAGCCGTGACCGTTCCCTTGTGCCCAGGTAGCTATACAAATGATCAAAATAATCGAAAACAATGTGATAACCACAAACTCACCTTGTACAGGACGTTACCTGAGTCGACATCCCAGATACATACCGTCCTATCGGCACCTCCCAGGGCAACACGCCTTCCACCATCATCTTTACTCCACGCACCGCGCAATAGGGTTTTCTCGAACCCTGCAGGCGCGCCCATGAGTGTTCTGTGCACCCGCGATGGTGTAGGTGAGAACGGCCGAACGTCGTGAATGATTGTATGCGACTCCAGATCAGGTGCAAGAAGGAAAGACCCATTGGGTGAGAGGGAGAGGGAGATTGGGGTATCATTATGTCCCAGAAGGGTGAATACCTGTTCGTTTTTGCGCAGGTCGAGCACCTGTGCGAGACAGAATGTAAAGAGAGAACACATAGATAAGCATATAAAAAAGGCACGTACGTGAATTTCATTGTCCAGAGCGGCAGCATAGATATTTGACCCATCCGCACTCCAGCAAACAGCTGTTACGGGGCACCCGATCTCAAAAACCGCGACGGGCTGCTTCCCTCCATCATCACCTCCTTCCCACACGCGTACCGTTCCATCGTCAGATCCAGACGCTATTAACTCCATACCCGCAGCTCCCGAGAGCGTCCGGTCCAGGGAATTGACGATTCCACGATGGGCGCGAAGTTTACGAGCACGTTGGCCGGTGGTGAGGTCCGTGACACTTAAAGTTTGGTCCGCAGACGCAGTGTATATGAGTGAGGAGAATATGGACCACTGAAAATCAAGAATGGGGGCCTTGTGCAGTGTGGACAGAAGCCCGTAATTTGTATTTGGCGCATACGTCCGCCACAACGCTAGCCACGCAACAAAATATGTAAACGTGCTTGGAGAAGAAGACTGAACGCACTTACATACGCTCCTGTCAGCTGAACACGCTGCGACGTTCTGTCCGGTTGGGTCAAACCTACAGCTCATGATTTCTGCCTGGAGCAATCCCATATAGAATGAGTCCTAGCACCTAAATCATGATATCGCAACTTACGCCATGTGCGCCAGATAAACTGATTATAGGTGCCTCGAGACTACTAGTACGCTTCACTGTCCGTATGAGTCCTTGCTCTCGTTCATTGTTGGACGAGGATATGGCGATTTGGTTTGCAGCGGGCGACGACGAGCGAGCTCTTTTGATGAGAGCACCCTGAGGTGGCGGAGATGCGCCTCGTTTTGACATTATGATTGAACGAACGAGAGCTTGGGAACGAGTTGAGTTGGGCTGCAGGAGGATCAACGGAAAGACGACCTCCAGTGGATAATAGCACAAAAACTACAGTTAAGCATCTCTATATATGTATGTTTGACCTTGTATTGCATGGCCGCCTGGCGAAATGGCATCGCGTCTGACTACGACTTGTTGTTATCAGGAGATTGCAGGTTCGACCCCTGCGGTGGTCATTTATTTTTTGGTTTTCTTCTTCAAAGTTCAGAATCCTCTTCCAACAGAGAGACTGCGGTACGTCTATCTCATCGATATAGCACCCGGCAAAAGCAAATAAATAGAAGAATCAAGTCCCAATCGGTGTCTCTCGATGTTCTGGCCGCAGCCAAAACCCTTCTCTGTTGCACACCCGCAAAATGTCAATAAGTCGATTTGGAAGCATAGATGATGAAACGAAGATCCTGCCGGGCCCTTCCGCCAAGCACCCATTACAGTCAACTGTTTTCTCGGAGACATAACACATGATCGATGGTTGGGCATCGCGCAACTTGTGCATAAGGGTGAGCTGCTTATCACGCAATGGTTTAATGAATGACGGCCCGCTCTAAGGGAGGTATATATAAGGGCAAACCTTCTACTGGAGGCTTCAAGTACTCGTCTCTCTCCCCAGAAGCGGATATCAGTTTGTTACTTCTCCGTGAAGCTCAAGAAAGCGACACTTGTTCTACTGGATGCTCCTTCCAGAGCAAGATGCTTCAACCTGGGTCAATGACATTGGAGGAGTTGTCCAAACGCCTTGTTGTCAATCTTGATTGTGAAGCTTGCTACTTCACAACCAACATTGCCAACAAGCACAGCGGCAGGTCATAGTAGTTGATACACCATGGATTAGCCTCTGGCTGCCACACCACTGGTGAGCCTGAGACTGTGAGTTCTTCCATCACAATGCTGAAACAACTTCACTGGCAGTTGGCAGTGATCATAGAAAATGTGTCCTTGACTGATCGCTGTCTGGACGATGAGCTATCCTAATCTCCGTGGCTTGGTGACTATAAGGAAGTTTTTGGATGATTGAGTTGATTAGGGTCACCCGCACACTGCCAATGGCCAGATAGTCTATGCTCCAGATTATTGCTACAGGTGTTTTGTGTTCTCGCTCTAGACTTTCAAGTTCCGCACTAGCTCTCGAGACTGGATCAGCCTGGCAGCATCGAAGCAAGTCAGTGATACCCTCAGGCTTTCATTTCGCAGTAACCTCTCACATTGCCCTGCGTGCGCATGACAACGCGGTTCGACCCAAAAATCCACGAGACCTTTCAGCCTGAGCGGGAGGTTATTGGTATCTCTTTGCCCGTCTTGTCTCCTTCCCATTGAACTTGGCACCCATGATAAGACTAGTAGCACGACACCACTAGTTCCCAGTGCGATCGGCCAATATTTAGTTCATACATTCAACTCTAGATCTATGGGTATACATGTCTGATACAATGAATAATAGTACTAATAGTATACCCACAAGTGGATGTGATTCTGATGATTCAAAAACATGGGAAAGTCTTGACTACAAATTGAATGAAGTCACGGTCGATGAGTTAATATTGACGAGGGAAGCAAATTGATCCGCCCCAAAACATGGTACAATGACACTGTTGTGGCTCTAAGAGTAAGATCCTCTAGGCATCGCGTTAATGTTCGAATGAAAGTGCGAATTACACGCCTTCTAGTCTCCCATTCTAGTATCTGAGATCCCGGAAAAATGCAAGGAGCAGTAGCATAACAGTATAGTGTTGCTTCTTGTGGGAGAACCAGTGAGAGGTAGGTGGCAATCTGTGAAGGAGGAGTCACGGCAGGAGAGCCTACCAATAGTGTCACAGATCTCAAACTGTCAATCGGTCTACAAAAATTACCATCGCGGAACCAACCAAACGGGAGAGCCATCGAGACATATAAGACCAATTCCACGAGGTGTGGACAGTGCTTGCGAAGCAACTCCATGACTGTTCCCAAAGAAAGCGACGCTTGTTCTACTGGAGACACAGGTACTGCATCTGCTCCATCCAGAGCGAGGTGCTTCAGCCTCGGCCAGTGGCTGACCAGTTGTCCGAACTCCTCGTTATCAATCTTGATGTTGAAGCTCGATGTTACATCCAGATGCACCAACCGCTCGCATCCACACAACGAACGCAGCACATCATAGCCAATCTGCCATGGGCTGTCCTCTGGCTGTGTTAGCGAGACTGTAAGTTCCTCCAAGCTCCAGCAGCGGTCGGCAATCATAGAACAGGCGTTCTTGACTAAGTCGCTGACTGCGACTTCTCCTTGTATGATCAGACGCAACGACGTGAGGTTCTGCGGATTGAACTGTTCGGTAAAGAAGGGAGTAAATGTGCAGATAGGCACCGTCACCGCTAACTTCTCAAGACGAGCCGAAGGACCATCTAGTGGTCCGGTGACTGGTTGTGCGATGATTGCGTCCGAGTTGTCCCAGTCCACGGTGGCGCGGCGCGCAGGTTCCCGCTGGATCGCCGTAATATATCTGATGTTTTGATGTGTCGATAGTGCCGCAACGAGAGAGATGCCGAGCGCATACGGCGGCAGTGAAAGAGATATCAATCCCTCTAATGCACAAAGCATGGTGATAAAGGAACTGAACGCGGTAACCATTCCGTCGGAGTCGCGCATATTAAGCCCGAGAGTCTGAATGTGCGGCATACGCTCTGCGACGGCTGCGAGAAAACCATCGAGGGGAAACAGCTCCGACTGGGTGGCAAGCTGGGGGTTCAACGGGTTGCGAAAGACAGGTATTAAACTGTCCATATTCACATTGTGGCGGTGACCGCTAGTCCATGGATAACCTCGATCGATATCCGCCACGAAGTGGGTAACGTTATTGGAGAAGAATGCCATGGCAATCTGGAGCTCGACTGGGACCTGGGACACGGTGACATGGAGGTGTTGAAGTTTCGGTAAGCGCATAGGGCTCTGGATGGAGTCCAGCATGGCTCCGAGAAACCGCGTAGTGCAATTAAGATTGCGTAAGTCAAGGTCTAAAACCCTGATACGCCCAGCGTAACCACTCCGATTGAAGCGGTCCCAGCTGGTCGTGCTGAGCGTGACTTTGAATCTGGACTTTCGCTGCGGGCAGTTGAATTAAATCAGACCGAACACGGGCCAGAAGGCAAGAGCGCGTACGTGTTCCTCGTAATATTCTTCCATCAAACTCAAGATGGGGCGAATGCCCACCCCAGACTCGACCCTTCCTCTCCATACTATGTCGCGGACGATTGCGTCCCAATTGCGACAAACGAGGGCGCAGCGGAGAAGGTCTTGCTTGGGCAGTAGCTCCAAGATTGTATTCATGATGTCGACCATCCCAACGACTGTTTCGACGGAAGCATTGGGTGCAACAGCTTGGTGGCGCCTTGCGAGCCGTTTCAGAAAGGAGGGAACACGAAAGCGAAGCTTTCTAAAGATACCGAACATGACAAATGAGTGTGAGGGACTCGTCTAGTGAAGTGAGAGAGGTTGGGGGAAAGTAGAACGAGAGAAACGAACGAGAGTTAATATATTAAAACTTTCCCATCTTTCTTCTGAGTTTTCGCACCATCAGTGGATAGAGCGGTTGGTTCTGCCTTTGTTCTTCCTGAGCACGTGCTGTTGTAATCCAACATGGCTATCATCGTTGCTGGACCCACAACCGTTATGGCGCGACAATCAGATTTTCAAAACGATCGGTTCACCGGCGCCGCCAGGCCTTTCCTACGACAAACGATAAGACAACCAAACAAGTCGAAGTTGTGGCGTCACTCACGACATCGACATGGGCTAAGTATATGACAGCCTGACCGGCGGTTCTTTCTTTTTCGCAACGTAATGTCTCCAAAGACACCCTCAAATCAACCCAGTGACATATTGCAGGTTTTATTGTGTGTTCACGTCTTGCGGAGAATCATATAAGACTCGGAGTATAACAGCCGCAAACGCATGTCGATATATCTGAAAAGCCCTGACAGAAATCGGTCAGTTGATTTATCAAAGCTCAATATGAGACAACCCACAATAAGTCGTAGATTATATTCTTTTGAAAATCCATGCCGCCGCAAAGCCATAAATTTCAGATACTTCAAGCATCACGCTAAGTCTCCATCTCGCTCTCCGAATCGTAAGCTCTGCTTATATTCGCCGACACTTGGATGTTCATTGATGAGGGAAACCCTACAGGAAGATCTAGGCTTGTTCTTTTGGCGAGTATATGCCAATGGGAACTATCTCGGTTTGAGGACATCAACGAAGATGTGCATTATACGACTGACATTGATGTCCTATGCCCGCCCAAATTGCGCACGGGCTTGAGGGCCAGGCGAACCTCGTACTCCTGTGAGTGAACCTCTGTTCAGCTCGTGTCAGGCTGTGCTGAATCCTCTGATATGTACCGCATTTCCAGTCCTGCTCTCCGTGACCAAACGCGAATGGAAAGGCAATTGTCTGGTGGGGAAAATATGCCATACCTGGGATATGAGAATGAGTGCCAGCTTCCATTACAATTGTTCAATTGGAACTACTTACTGACATACAACCCTTAGTTCTGCGTGAGCTACGCCAGCCGACGCAAAAGACACAGAGGTCTTTGAGCTCAGCCTACTTACGTGTCGACATCGATTACTAAGGCTAGGTAGATCCCCGCTGATCTGTATATATTGCATCTCAGGGACTTGAGCCTTTGTCTCGAAGCGCAAACTGTTGTCCCGTTCCCGTCAGGGGTTGCTATCATACCGCCAAACCAGTTCGCCCAAGCTTGTATAATGATCATATCAGCACATACATGCACAAGATGTATCCCTTACTATCAAAGTATACAGCGCTCAACCGAGATATTGAACTGTCCCTCACAGTACGACTTGAACGGCGCCCCCCAGTCTCGACCGAGACGGCTTTACTAGCACCACGTCGAGCATGCTTGACTCCCGAATCTTGTGAAATATTCTATACGTTTATTCATCTAGTTTATTTCCAGAGCGATTGATAATAAGTAGAAAGAGCCCGAGCTATGCGATGGCTTGCGGTGGTCGTTGGTCCCTGCCAAAAGACTCAAGCGCAAATGTAAATGGCGGAGCGCCCAAGACTTCACAACGCCCCGAACATTCCCATATTGGGACTGTGGCGGCTTATTACAAACTCTCACAATTCCGACGAAAGGGAGCAATTATGTAGTCTCCGTAGCTGACTATAAGGAAATTTTTGGATGATGAGTCGATCCTTTTCTATTATAGCAATTATGTTCTACTCATCTTTCGACAAGCCACCATGATGGTTCGCATTCTACGAAAATATCTAGTGCGGTACGAAAAATACCTCTCTTTTCGACGCAGTGTCAATACCCACGCCAAACTGAGGTACAGTCGGTGTGCCATCTCTTCAACTGAGTTGCCAGGTAGTGCATTCCAGCGAAGAGACCGATGCTATGCTTGAATCTGTGCATAGCTTTGAGATTCTTTATAAACGGGGAAGATTGCCATTCACATAACATCTCGCCGTCCACTCTTGGCTCGCTTCAACCATGTCAGAAGCCTCTTCAAACACAACTTCCTTGGCGGTTCTGAACTTGTGAGTGTTCCGTTTTCTGCGACGACCATGCTCAACCGTACGCGAAAGTCTACAGGCGGACGATTATATATTTTACCCAATTCTGGGTAGGCACAGACTTTCTATGGATCAATACCGTAATAATCCAGCTCTTCCCCCTTTCTCAGCTCTCGTTGTCTACGAATATCTCATCACGATCAACCAAGAGATTTCACTCGTGTGGCGACGACAATGGTCGCTTTCGGTGTGGGTCTTTATAGCGAATCGATATTTGCTGCTCCTCAGCACACTGTCGAGTGCAGTGCACATCGATTCATCTGTGAGTTATTATATTATCCAAGTCACTCTGATATTTAATTACCGTAGACGCATGTCATGCATATTAGTTTCTTACGAAGTCTAATATACAGCATAGCGAATGTCGTGCTATTATGGCAATTTCGCTTGCATCCTATGTAGCACAATTCCTTGTGTTCGGCGGTATGCATCCGCTCTTTTATATCGTTCGTGCTCTTGCTGTTTTAATTACGCTCATCCAGTATTCTCCGCACTACGTGTGTATGCATTGTGGTACCCAAACATCCTATTGACATACCTCGTACTCGGCCTAAATTTGGTACCTATCGTGACAAATATAGTAAGTCTTTTATTAATTCTTTCGACGTAGCGTGTTTAAATGTTTACTCTTGACCCAGATCAGCTATAGCTATGCCCCTATCACCTACGCGGATTCAATATGTTCACAATCGAACACCTTATCTGCCGGAGCCAACCTACGATATGTGTAAGACTCATCTACACCAATTTCAATTCAAGTAACATTGGTACGCCAGATGTCAGTACAAACCCCGATGAACTATTGGCGTGTCATCAGAAATACTGAGTCATCTTTAGCGGAACTAGCAACCCGAATAGGCCTAATTTCTGCAGACATCCTGGTTCTCACGTTGATCTGGATGAAGACCTATCACAACTATAAAAATGAGCTAAAGTCGGCTTGCGGATTAAGACCCACAGCTTACTTCTCCGTGATGGTACGTGAAACTGATTATATGTCGCTATCAATACTCACGCTTTCTTCAGGAACCATGTATTTCATGTCAGTCCTTCAAATGCAGTTATATAGATGATGCGCTAACAGTACTACAGTCCCCTGCTCCTGATGAATATCGCTCAAATCCTTCTGAGCATTCCAGTGTGTCTTTGAATTTCCTCTTCCTGACCGACTGAGGCTGATCACTGTCTAGCCTTCAATTGCCTCCTACTCCCCAATGCCTACAATCATAAACCCGTAAGTCTTCGCCCCATTTACATGCATATCCGTCAAGTTGACGATGGGACAGGCTAACTTCAATTCTGATCTCTCGCGCTTTACTCAATCTGTGGGAATCCGGGAGTATGACAGCCAGTCAAGCATTTCCCATTTTCCGCCATTCCCACCCCGTCTGGCCCCGCGTCTCATACCCACACCTTGAATACCTCGGGGCACGAGGACCGTTCCATTACCCTCGAAAATACTATTACCACAACATCTGAGGATAACGCTAACGTTTCCTCTGAAGGCCTCTCGGTCTGCTAGAGAATTACTGGCCTATCATAGGCAAGGGACCTTGTAACCGATATTCGAGTCTCGTTGAAATCATGAGAGGGGCCATTTGCCGACTACTCGTTACAATAACAGAGGGGACACACGCGATTCAGCATATATGGAACATACAAATACAGATCCTCGACTACAATAGACGCACAGTATTCAGCCACATTTAAGGTCCGTCACTGGCATATAAATCCGCCCGCCCGAGCATCGAAAATCATGCAAGGTTCCGTGCGATCTGAGGCAACGGCGGGAAGTCGAGTGAAGACGAGGTGCAAAGAGTTGGTGAACATGGATAAGACAACTTGGGAAGATGAAACGAGGAGAGCCAAAAGCCAGTTTCTCGCGCTCGAAGCCTAACAGCGGAACCGATGGATGTAAGTGATAAGCCATGGGTGCGAAAAAGGGAAATCACCTTCGGAAAAACATATCACTGGTCGAAGGCGATATACGAGGCCCCTGCGGTATAAAGGACCGTGTCGGACCAGGCATCGAGGTGCCAAGTCATTCCTGATGTCGTAATATCACTTGCACTCAATCTGATGCGTGGGTTAACTCTTGGGGCAACGTCAATGCTGTTGAGGGCCATGAAAACATTCGGCAGCTTGGAAAAGTTGGCACCGCCGAACGCTACCTGACCGGCGTTAAGCAACTGAGGGCTATCCCAAGACCTCACATCTGTGATATTGTATGAGCCGCTGCGGATATCTGTCCTGTTCGCTGAATACGCAGCCCATGTCGCACCACCGAGATAGAGGTTGGAGCCTCCCCATGT
>MLYV02000798.1:0-43742 GCA_001913855.2 Hermanssonia centrifuga | reverse complement strand
ACCTTGCTTGACAAGGTCCTGTTCTACCCATATATGTGACCTGTTTTTCACAACCCGGGCGCTCCGGTCTGACTCCCTCCCCGGCCCGTCGCTCTCAAGCTCAAACTCCTTTAGTTTCGGCTCTTCACTCTGTTCGGGACCCAAGCCTGAAGAGATTGCGCAACATGTAGGCGGGGGTTTGCAAATGCGGCATAGTGACTGAGTCTCTTTGAAAGGTACATTGTCAAAAGTATAGTGGTAATTCTGAAAAGTATTCTGAAAAGTACCTACTTAGTTTTGAAAAAGTACCCATGATAATAGTTATTATCGAAAGTACAGTAAATAAAGTTAATGCACGTCCCGCAAGTGACAATCAGCCAAAGAAAAATACAAGCAAGGTATCAGTCGCTACAAGCGGCCCTTCATTCCAATTTCCCAACAAGACAAATGCAGCAAAGTTGAGTAAGTATTCAACTAATATTAATTGCACTACGAGGACGCAGTAGCCCAAACACCACCACAGATGCACCTGTTCGTCCACGCCATTTCCCAAGATTTCCACCTTAATGACATATGTCCCGCAATATGACTATCCCCGCCTATTTCACTTCGGCCTCCACATCGTACGCAGACAATGGTGACTGCGTCCTGATAGCGCAACAATCCTTTCGATACTACGTCTGTATCTTTCTCTTTAATCTGGTCATAGAGAGAAAGCCGTGATATGTCGTCAATGAGATCAGAAGGTTTGACGAAGAGCCTAGGGCGATCGATTGTTGGTGCAGAGAGCACCTTCACAACCGCTTGATGCGCAACACGATAGAGGAAAGGAGTGAGCGAGCACTGAGCCAAACATCTTCGAAGTTCTTCAGCTATAAAGGAATATCAGCTGCCTTATTCCAAGCACGCATGACGGAAACCAATTACCAGGAACTTTCTGCACTTCCTTACTGAGCTCTTGCAACGACTCACTCAACGCATCCAGATGGACACCAGAGCAGGCTATATGATCCATGATTACGTCCTTCGCCATCTGAGAATTTTCCTTCTTTGCGGATAAAGAGTTCAAATCGTCGCGAAATCGTTTGACATGCGCGATTGCGGTATTGAGATTATTGAGCGCATATGGGTGTATCAGATTTACCAGTATCGACACTGGCGGGGAGGATAACCATGAATGATAGTGAACACAATATCAATGATGCCGATACTCACAGCCAGAAGATGCAAGCGGGTCAATATTCCCTCCATCCTTCATCGGAGAATTTGGACTGGATGAAGGAGCACTATTTTCTCCAATGAATACACATTGTTTCAATATTCGTTCTAGCAAACTGATGAGCCATGTCGACAAACCGACTAGCTGCCATACAGCCTCTTGCGAGAATATCAGCGGGGAACACAACAACATTAACGATACAACGCTCACCTAGGTCATATGCGTCTCCGTCGCGGCAATCCTCGAAGGCCCAGTTTAGTGCGGCTACTGAACATATATCATGAGCGGTTTTCCCTCGCTCAGTCAATAGTTCTTTGTCGATTTCCGAAACAGCCTTCTCTGCCCTACCGCTATGGAATTTGGAGAATCAACAGACGACTTATATCAGAAGAGATGAGTTCGTACAGATAGACTTCCGTCGCTATTCCCATTATTTCATTCTTCCACATATCGTGGAGTCCAAACGAGTGAGCGTCTAATATCGCCAGAGCTCCGTATAGTGTGGTGGTGACTACCTCAATGGGGGTCGTCAGTGTTACCAGCGCATGGATGATATCCGACGGTGAATTCCTCGAACATATCGCACAAACTAGAACGCGGGAAATATCGCTCCGGGTAGGATTTGCAACTGGAGAAGTGTGACGGTGTCGAGGCCCAGAGTGAACCGTGGTCCTCGACGTAACGTTCGAGGAGGCAGTAATACTGCAGATGAGAGCATTGTTAGGGGAGACGGCGACGCCTACGGGTACTATAAGAGGATACTTAGTAAACTGCTTATAACCCACGACCTTACTCACTATCCCTTCCAATACCATCCACGGAGGACACGATATGTGAAGTTTCCCACTTATCGTCATTGGTCAAATCCGGGCTGCTACCTGTTAATGCTTACGCTTCTAAGATACACCACCAGGCTTTACTCACAGGCTAAGGACCACGATGTTTCCGACAGCTACTTCTTTAGCTTTGCTACCTCTGCGAGGTAGGATAACAGTAGAGTCCAGAAAGCCGGCAAGGAGACGCTTCTTTTGTAGAGAGGGTCCTACAAAAGCAAGAGTACCCGAATCGAAAATTCGTGTGCGTTCTAGCTTCGCCACCTACATAGATATCACCGTGAGATGGCAGACCAGACGATGATAAAGATTGACTGACCCAAACCAAATCGGAAGATACACGCGAGAAAGGGTATACCGTTATCTCGGACTTTGGCAAGGCAGTATCTGTAGGCCAAAAGTGTGATCAATAGTGAAGTAAGTGGCCAGCTGAAGTCTTACGATCTTCGAAGTCGAGGAAGCTAGCCACTAAATATATGCTGCCTTTCTCGCCTATACCACTTTCCTTCACAGGTCTTCTTGGGTCCCTGGTTATGGTGGGCGACGGGGGGACTATATCAGGTGGTACAGCGAAGAATTGTAGATCTGTCAACCGGCTTTTCGGCCTGGAAAGCGGTGGTAAGGGTTTTGTCACGACTGCTATGAATCAAACATATGTCCAAGCAACTTGTAATGGACAACTCGTACCCGAAAAAAGTCCGTTGAATCTAACCAAGAGAACGCAGAGCTCGATTTGAGACTCTTCGCCCCATTGCTCCCATTCTGTGGAAAAGAGATTACTCGCAGGCGGGCTAGGTTCAGTGATGCCCAAATGTAGTCCTATATCGCCCGTTCCGTACGTAGAGTGAGCTGAACCTGTAGATGGCAACAGATGGGATCGCATCGCAACCAACATCACAGAGTCTAGTCAAAGTATAAGTCAAAACTGCAAACCCCAAATCACGACACATACCATTGTAATTCATTCCGATAGCTGCGTTCACGCAGATCTTATTCCCGCCATAGGTATTGGAGAGATTGTCTTCTGTAGGTGGTTGGCCCTCGAGTATCCGACCAAGTTGGAGTAACGAAACCTTCAATATCTTGAAAGATGGCACGCAAGGTGGGATAAAGCAGACGTGAATCTGGTGCGTTTGCGTCACAAGCAGAAGGGTGGGGCAATTGGGGGGTGTATTGAATCCACGGGGAGGAAGACGGTACGGAGAGCCTGACTCAGCAACTACCCACTGCATTTAAGTTCAGCGCTGTTACTTATACCGTGAGCTCAATCTCTCACCTCTCTATTTGCGCACGTCCATCCTGCGGTAACAACCCCAGCACCTTTCGCGAAGCTCCACCATTCCTCGACGGTCCAGCTGTCCAACTGAGAGCTCTTCTTCCAGAGACAGCCCGCACCGTCGCCGTCGTGCCCCGGAAAATATGCAAACACGAACTCATCATTCGGGCTCACAGTGATGGTTGTGGGTGGTTCATACGTTAGCGTCTGGTTTAAGAAAGGAGCTGGCGAGGGTAGCAGAAATTGTCTCGAGGAAGGGAAGTGTCGACCTAATACCAAAGGTTGAGTAGGGTGTGGCGTAAATATCACGGACGACTTTGACCACGCAATAGGCCTTCAGAAAGACTTGAAATTAATTTCCTAAAGTCGCTAACGAACCAGAACCGTACCTTTTGGGACCGTCGACCAGAGGATACAGCTCCCACCAACCAAGTTGGCACTGTGCTTCTTCCTTTGCTTTACCCTTGGCAGCTGCGGGAAATATGCCGTCGTGCATAGCCATTGAGAGAGGAGTTGATGAATTTCAAGCTCGACATTGGCCACGGTGGACAAGAGGTTCGAGATCCAGGCAGTTTACGTTCACAAAGATCAGCGGCTATCTGCGTTTAGATTAGATAAGATGTCATATAAGCCCTCCATAATTTACGGTGAGCTTGAAAGCAGCTACCATTTGCACTTTCCACTCTCATCAAAGATGCTTGCAACATCGCAGTCGACGAAACTTTTGAACGGAGTGCCCACCGAAGTGATTATCCAAGCGTTTTCGGATCGCATTCTTGTATTGATCACCCAGTTGGGGAAAGTGGGCAACCTGGTACGACCTCTTGAGGCTGTATGCATCTCAATGGTTTTAACTTGATGCCGCAGATACAAGCAACGATGTCACCAACAGAACCCCTGCTACCCGCTGGACCTGCAGATGCCGATGTACCTTCGTTACCACCCCCGCCTCCATCTATCCAGCTTACACCTTTACTTGGGAATGCTCAATCAGATCATATGCAGACTCTCCATTCCCTCTACGCCTCACAAGTAGCGACGTTAGTATGGACATCAGAAGCAGAAGGTTCAATAGACAGCGACAGACGCGGGGTTATAGTCGGAATTGCCCTGCAGAACGTCGCCGAGAAAGGTCATGAAGGGGGATTGAGCGAGCATGAACGAGGAGTATTCCACGGGGTGATGGCAATGGTCAAGGATTTACTTGCACGTTCCTGAAGTGGGGTATGCGTGCTGATTGTGAGGCGTAATCAATTCCAGACTTGTGAATCCTATAGTCATGGTCCTGCAATGCTGCTGGCGAATAAATTCATTCATTTTGGTCATTTATTGCAAGGCCTTCCAATCAACATCCTCCTCTTTCTTCAACTTCTCCTCTTGCTCTCTCGTCCACTTTGCCCTCTTCCACGTGATAAGTTCCTGCAGACGATACTGCTGAGGAGGAGCAGTGCGCGGGTTATTTTCGTAGAGATAGTAAGCGAACACGCCTGTAAATACACCAAGCAAGGGGTCCAGCGATCTGTATATATATATGCCTGCAATCAACAAGCCTGTATGCACCGAGCTGCAAGACCTTGTCCTCACCGTGATAGAAGAGCTGGCATCTCGCAAGTTGGGGCCTGAGACTGTGAGCGCACGGGTCACAAACTACGTCCTTAGCTCGGCAAGGATGCTCCCACCGAATGTCCGAAAAGCAGGTCGGCGGCGGTCCCAAGTCGGGGAGAGAAGGATTAGGCCGTAGACGGCGGAACGCGGGACCACGATCCCCCGGTCAGCGTCCTACAAAATTCGAACTACTCAACTTGCACACGACGTCCTTGAACGGTTGTGCTCAACCCCCAACCGACTCTGCTTCACATTGCTATATTTTGCAACTTGTTCTGTACCACCTGATCATTCAACGGAATGTCGGCTACTTTTGAACGCCAAATTCGTCCAATCTATGGTCCGCGATTCACATTTATTCTCGGATCTACCTTATGCATACTCAATACGTTCTTCTCCCATCCTTTCGTACATTAATAGAGGCAATTGATACCGGGTCTAACAAGACGGCCCTTTCATCATGTAACAAATTGCTCAAGAAGCAGCCCCAAAATGACCTCGTCAAGGTACGTGCGAAACGCTCAATGTTGCTGATTTAGGAATTAAATATAACTTCACTGCTAGGCTTTGAAAGCGTTGGCTCTGTCTAGATTACAAAAGTTTGAAGAGGCTGGCGTTTTGTGCGAAGAAATACTAGCCTCAAAACCTACGGATGAAAGCACTCTGGGAGCCATGTCGCATACCTTGCGGGGGCTAGGTCGCCGTGAGTAGTCGTATCAGCGTCGCATATTCTCCCAATGACCTTGGTATAGACATGGACATCATTACAATGTATGAATCTGCATGGAAGCAACAGCCTGGTAACGAAGAGCTTGCTATTCAGACGTTCTCCGCCAATGCAAGAACTGGAAACTGGAAACTAGCGCAACAGGTGCGTTTCCATGTAGATACTAGCGGGAGGATGCTGATGAACCACCTACTTTCTGTGGTTTAGGTAGCGATCAGACTCCACAAGCAGTTCAAGGAAGACCGTTACCTCTACTGGAATGTTTTCTGTGCCGTTCTGCAGGTAGGAGGTGCACTCCAAATCGCGCTTCTCGGTGTACTTAGTTCAAACACTGGCAGGCGAGCGACCCAACAACACTTCCTCCCCTTCGACCTGTGCTGTACAAGCTCGCCCATCGACTGATTACCACATCTGAAATCCCGTCATTTTACAGCCCGGATAGATTCTACGTGCATATCCTAATTCTCAAAGAGCTCGGGTTGTATGAGGAAGCCGCTGCGTTGCTAGAAAGCGAAAAGGGGAAAGATATATGTGGACGAAGTCTTATTTGTGACGAGCTTCGGCGCGAAATCTGGGTGCTGAAGGGTAGCGTGAAAGAAGAAGGCCAGCGGGCACAAGACCGGATATTGAAGAAAGAGTGCGTGGGCGTATTCACGCGACTTCGCCCCTTGGTCGGGGAACTTACATTGCTTTTCTCGTTCATAGCGACCGCAACTGGTTGGAGTTTTTGTCTGTGTTAAACGCAACATTCCATGACATCAACTCTACCGAAGAACCGACTGAAGAAACGAGGGCGGCCTGCCAAGACCAGATCAACAAAACGCAAGTGTTTTTCGCAGAGATTGCAGACAGGGATGGTGCTAGGGATCGATCAGGTCCTCTTGCGCTGTTAGAGTTGGAGCTTCGTGCTAGGAAAAATGCACTATCGATAGGTACCTTCTCGTTTTACGAATATGCGACTTGTGTTAAAGTCACTTTGGTAGACCCGTCTGCCCTGTACACTTTGACTGAATCGTACTTTCAGCAATACGGTGACAAACCATGCTGCTACGAAGACCTCCTACCGTATGTTGCAGATTTCAATGTAGAGGACCTCTCGAGGTGGACCTCTTTCCTACAAATATACACACTCTCCGTGCGTCCTTCTTACATCCATGCTCTATCAACTATAAATGTGAACATGTAGATCCATATAGGACACTCTAGATGACCTCCGCCGTACAACCAATGCCCTCAAACTGATCCGTTACAGTCTCACTCCAGCCGAGCTGACGCCTGAGTCGGAAAATGCGAGGGCGGCCCAGTACATGGATATATACTATAACGGCCTGAAGCATGGAAAGGACTTAGCGGACACTGAGCTGCAACACGCCGACGATCTACTAGCGTTAGCGGCTCATGCGTTTGTGAACAGTTGGAAAATATCTGGGGATCAGGCAAATTTGTATAACGCAATAACGGTCCTCGAGTTCGGACTGACGAGAAGCAAACAAGCATACCAATTCCGTCTGATGCTCGTTCGCATCTACCACATTCTCGGTATGTATCCTTGGATTTATCCTCTGTTAAGTTGAAAATTGACTTCGCCTTAGGCGCACCATCACTGGCCTTGGAACACTATCGTTTGCTAAACGTTAAACAAGTGCAGACTGACACCCTCTCGCATTTCATACTGACGCGGGCGTCAACCTTCGCTCTTTCTTCCCTGGGAGATTTGACGTACTCAACTGAGTGCATAGAAGCTAGCCAGATCTATCAAAGTAACTCCCTAGACGTACGAATCTCTGTCGCGCATTAACGACCCTTTACGTGAAGACTGACTTGCTCTTCAGACTGCGGAATTCGTCATTCGTGCCTTCTTAACCGAGAAGTACTCACAGGTGAGTCTCACTCCGTCAGCGGCCCACTACATATACTCAATTTGGAATAGATCGCGGACTTCGTAACACTGGAGGATAGGCTAGATAATTCTCTGCAGCGGGATTTGATGAAAATGGAACATGTTCGCATGCGCGTCGCTCACGAACCGATCAGCGCAGAGCTAGTAGACGTCGAGCTCGTTGAGCTCAAATTCATCTTTGACCGTCGTAAGTGTAGTTTATGCATGAAGGATATAACGTTCAAATCAACAATTCCTCTCAAGTTCATTACGACAACCGAGATTTTGATATTCTCCCCAACTACCAACCACGCAGCCAGCCAACCTTCAATGAGCAGACAAAAATGTTCGGGAAGATTCCAGGGGTGAGACTGATCTTTCAAGGCGGTCCCATCGCGCTCACTCTCCGATCCCTTACATAGAAAGGCTGGCTTTGGATGTTCTTAAAAGTATATATTCTAGCATGTAGGCATGCAAGCGACATGGACGATACCGCAGAGGAGAAACTCGTGCTCGGGGACAGGCCCAAAACGAACCCGAATATCGAGGCGGTTAAACTCCCTCTGCAGGAGCGTTTGGCAATGAGACCACAGGAAGAACTTGACGAGGTATGTCTTCATCGTGTCTGAGCTTGTAATTTAGTCTGACTGTCTTGATTTTCAGCTTACCTCAGATGAACTTGCACTTGTTAATTTCGAAACCTCGGTTGCCGAATGGCTGGGTCCACATCATGACTTCATTCGTCCGCTTCCATCAGTCGAACATACTAATGGCACCAAGCAGACCGAGAATACTCATACTACAAACGGCACCAACGGCCATAGTAAAAAGCTCGACGAACAGCCAACAAGCAAGGAGCCTCCAGAAATAGCTACTCAATTCTTCGATGGTTCGTGCACATACGTATATCATGATGGTGTAGATTATATACTAACTGTTGGGCTAGAAATGAAGCAACGGTTTGATACAGCCCTTCAAGCATCGTCGTTGCCACCAGAGCTTTTGCACATCGTAACATTGACGCAAGAGGTAAGCCGGCACTGATTATCCTCGGTGCTGCTTGATACAACGAGATCAACAGGCATTCCTTCTGTTTGCAATTGAGACGACACGATTCAAGTCATCTGCTGTAGTGAAAGCCCACAAACTTGGAGCGGTAAGTGCCTCTTTCATGAAATCGAACTTATGTGTCCCTAAGTCACAATGGCATAGGTGGTACAGAGTATAAAGGACATCCGCTCCAAAGCTGCGGCAGTTCTGACTGCAATGTCTGTTGAGTTGGATAAACTTGCAGCGGCTGATGGCTCGCCTGAGCGATCGCAAGTATTCATTGATGCTTGCCAACCACTCGTGGCTTCAGAGGTATGTAGAATCATGTCTCTTGGTATTCATGTTTGCCAATGTGTCTTCAAAGATCACGGAAGAATTTGTCTCGGAGGTTGCGAAGAAGGTGGTCGACGCTCGCAAACAGATCGTGGAAGGCATCGCAAAGGGTGTCGCCAAGGTCTGTAAAAACCATGCGTAGATAGTTAGGCGACACATTTACATGGAGACAGGTTTCTGTATAAGTATTTTAGAAGTACCACCGCTCATTGTTTACTCTGTATATGGAACTTGTCGGAGGTTCTCCTTGTAAGATGTGACTGTGAGTGTGACGGGATGTGACAATATTAGGACGCGTCTTGTCACGCAACGTCACACCGTGTTTCTCTCCTCGCCGTCCATCAAAAAATCAGGAATTAATATTCTCTCCAAATATATTCCCGACATACAAAAACATGAGCCAGTGTAAGTCGGGCAAAATACATCCTCGCTTGCTTGTTTTAATTTACTACCATGCAGACAACGACAATCCTTACTATTCGAATACAGGAGCAGGCGGGGGATACCTCGCTTCACCCGTGGGCAGCACCGGCGGGAGTCCTGGAGGTGCACCGCGAGTGAGTGTGACGAGTGTTGAAAAGGTGCTAGATGTTGATCATACGATTTTGAGTAGCGGACAGGGGCATCCCACTCACTGAGGCCAGTAGCCATCAAACAACTCATCGGCGCTACGCAAGCGCATGCCGATGCAGAATGGCATATCGACGACATGGAGGTCGGGCAGGTGAGCTTCAACATTGAAAAAACATCTACTTCGGCTACTTTAACGTTGAGCCATGTAGGTCACAGTTGTAGCCATGGTTGTGAGCATCAACGCTCAGACGACAAACAGTGTATATTGGCTAGATGACGGGACAGGAAGGATGGAAGCGCGGCATTGGGTAGACATGAGCTCAGGTGAAGGTGACAGCGAGAGGTTTGGTATCAAGTGGGTGGCCGTGTTTTCCATGAGGGGTTTTGCAACTAATATCTGATATAGGGAAAATACATATATTCGAGTGATGGGCTCCCTCAAATCCTTTGGGAATAAAAGATACATCAATGCTACGCATCTGAGACCAGTCAAAGACCGGTACGAAATCTTCTTCCATGAGCTCGATCGCGTGACTGCGACTTTGACTCTGGAAAGGGGGCCGGTACGTTCAAAGCCATAGAATCACTTAAACTCCTCTGATGATTCTGTAGCCCCCTCGTCCTGGTCAGCCTCAGACAGCCCCTGCCGCTGCTAGAACACCTGGGACATCCGCATACACGGCCCAGTCGCATGGTGCATCAGCAAACGATCAGTTCTCACATTTACCCGCTATCCAGCGAAACATTGTCAATTTCATTCTGGCTCAGCCAATGGACGTACGTGACAATGGAGTTCACGTTGCTGCCATCGCCAGGGCCATCGGGGGAGATGCTCAGTCTATCAGGTCCGTTATCCTAGATTGTATGTTGGATTGATCTAACTAGTTTGGGGTTTTTAGCGGGGCTTTGGATAAGTTAATGGACGAAGGACATGT
Organism: Hermanssonia centrifuga; assembly: GCA_001913855.2. Lineage (NCBI taxonomy): Eukaryota > Fungi > Basidiomycota > Agaricomycetes > Polyporales > Meruliaceae > Hermanssonia > Hermanssonia centrifuga. The sequence continues at coordinate 33,333 of MLYV02000798.1, read as the reverse complement.
CTACACCACAATTGACGAAAGTCATTTCAATGTCTCTGCTTAAGTTTCCGTATATATCTTACCTCAAATATTCTATATTGTTCGTTGCTTTGTGAACTCCCGTATGTTGTGCGTAACGTTGTACTGCTCCAAATTTGTATCATAGCTCTCGTTAATGCTCTTATCCGTCGCTTGCTACTATCTCGTAACGCCGCAGTGGCTCCTTCAGTGACTATCGATCGCAATCGACCCTCATCCAACTTGAACGGCACTTAGTGCGGATATGCTTGGACACAAGCCTCGTCCTCCGCCGTCCATCTTCGCCGTCGACGCCTGTCTTACCGGGTGGACGTCCCCGACCTCGTGCCAGTCTGGCTACTCTCTACATTTATTCTGCGCGTAGTACCTAGTATGGAGGATGAGAGCTTCTTTGCTAATGAATACGACTCTGGCACGCAGCGTGGGAGTGGTTTGAACGGAGCTGAGACGGTATGTCTCGCCGACTCGCATCTATTACTCGGTTTCTGACCAGACACTTTTCATACAACAAGGACTGGCAAACAGCCCTTCGTCCAGTCACGATCCGCCAGATTCTTGATTGCCAACGTCTGCACAGTAGTGCCCCATTCACGATTGACGGGAGGGAGGCGAAGAATGTGAGTTGCGCACCTATCTATGTACAAACGTATCAATTAATTATGTTGCTTTGAGATATCTCTGGTTGCTGCAGTGGTGAGAGAGACCATCCATAGCAACACAGGCAAAGTCAGATACGAGCTTGAAGACGGCACTGTTGAACGTCAACATGAAGCAATGTCGATCTATGCGTGGAGGGCCTGTGAGGTGGGGGGGATCGAGTCGGTCGGGAATAATTGCTACATTCGTATCACAGGCTACTTAAGCCAATCGGGCAGGCATCGCCCATCTATCAACATTTTGAGCTTGAGGAAAGTGACTGATCCTCACGAAGTTTTCTATCATATCCTTTCAACGATTACGACGTCGATGTGCTATGAGCGAGGCAAACCGGTACGTTCCGTATATTTTGCCATCGCCTCCAATTGACTCAATAAACTGACCTTTTGCGATGACAGGGTGAAAGCATCTTACGAAGTCTGTCAGCAAGGGCGTCAGTGGTCCAGGAGGTTCCTTCGTCAAGGCCAGACCATGATGCCGATGCAAGGATGCACCCGTTGCCTTCGAGTGCATCACTTGCCCCACCTCCCAATACTCCCAATACATCCGCGGCCTCAGCTTCAAATCATATCCCCATCGCCACAAATACCCAGAGCGAGGCAAGTATACCTATGCAACCCCCGGGACCCGGTAAAGCGTCCACACGATCAAAGGAGGTATCTAGGAAAGATCCTTCGCGTGGTAAACAAGCTCAAGCTAGGACCACCACGCCTGAACCATCGTCATCGCGACGAGCTGCTTCTACCAGCAAGCAAGCTTCTGAAACCGAAGTAGAGCAGTACGATGCTCAACTGTCTTCTGTACCATCCGAAGTCTCTGGCCCTTGCATGGCACCTGCAGATGACCAGGTCAAGTCAAATAGAACTTCGGAGTCGATCCCCAAACCTGAGAAACCTACCCCTTCAAAGGAGACACCGAGGCGGAATCCTCCACGCACTACAAGAGCCAGACCAATAACACCTACGTCGACGTCTTCTCGACAAACTGCTACTCCCGATAGACCAGATCAAGCATCCGAAGGGAATCATGATATTCAACCGCCGTATCAAAAGCCCGAGTCTCCTGGTCCCGAAATGGTCACTGCACCAGTTTCCGTCAAACGGCCTAATAAACCGTCCACTCTACTGAGATCTCCTAAGGCTACTGTTACTTCCCCCAAACCTAAACGCTCTGCCACTTCCTCGGTCCGAGTGGCGGAGGGCAATCGTATTTTGACGGAGACGGAGCGCAACGACATGGAGATACCCTCGACGGCAAGGATTACCTCCCCTTGGCCGCCGCCCAGTCCCAGGGCCCGCACTGCCGAAAACAGATCACGGCGTCTCTCAAGACGAGACCCACTTTCTCACCTTAGCCCTCTACAACGGAAGATAATGCTAGAGCTGCTGGATCCAGAGAAATTTGAGTCGCCTGAAAGGGGCATGCACGCTAAGGCCCTCGCTCACAGTTTCCGTGACGAGGAAGGTATCTCGTCTCTGGACATTGCGTGAGTTCCTATGCAAGTCAACTACTAGTATTCGAAGTGCTGACGTGACAAATCTCTTTTAGCACGGCCTTAGATGAACTCTTGGAACAGGGGTTAGTCATTACAACAGACGAGGAATGCCAATGGTATCGTGCTACGGATACCAAGGGCAAAGGGAAAGCCGCTCAATACGACTTTTCACTGGAATGAACTAATTGGCACGTCATACACGCACATTTAAATTAGGTTATATTGGGAAACGGTCATCCGTCAAACCAACTGTATTTCTACTTGCTACTATGGTCATTGGATATCGAATTTAAAATGGGTTTTACGTCATAATATCTTACAACAATCTCTCGACTGTGTCCCTTCACTGTGATGCTGTTCTGACGGGGTGGCTTGAGGAGGTATCCTCCTCAAAAATGCCTCCATATCATGAGCGATTTCGGCGTGCATCCTGCTCGAGGGGTGAATATGGTCACACCAGACAGTACCACCTTGTTTCTGTTCGTCACCCGCCTCGAATCCGTATGCAGTACAGTCGTCTAGCACTCGAGTGAAGGTCGCCCAAGACGAGTAGATAAGGACGGTTGCATCTGGATGGGCGGTTGCGAAATGAGAAGCGAATGGCTGTAGCTGAGCATTCCACTCCTCGTAGGTGTTCCTCTCGTTACTCCGGCTTTTCATCCTTAACCCTATCCGATAGAATTGAGTGGGTATCCCAGCAGAAGGTGAACAGTGTCCATACCAGAAGGTGATCTAGCCATAGGCGGTAGGTCCACAATCAAGAAGTTGCGCGCTCCCGAGTTATACAATACGCCGACAAGATTGAAAAGGTTGGTAAGCTTGGTAGGAACACCATCAGGTCTTGTGTATCTATAGAAATATTAGACCAGCTTTGACTTCATGGGAAATGAGTACCAAGAGAGACGTACGCGCAATCATTAATCCCGATCCAAATACCTAGACAGACCAGTCAGTTTGGCAGAAATATCCTACACAAAAAATCTCTTACAAAAGAGTGTGTCCGAAGCATTCCAAGGGGCCCAAGAGGGCTTCTTTTCCAGTTCAGAAAAATACTGCTGCTCAATCTGTCTTTCAACGCCGTCGATCGTGTCACCCCCTTTGGCAAAATCGTACACCAAAACAGAAGCTGTGGTCTTGATACTGTTCACTATATGACCAACCCAGTTGGGCTGACCCTCTTCAGCCCAAGTAGTACCTGGGAATGGCACACCGAGCGGCTCATCGAGCGTAGGGTGCGGCGATGATGCATTGTAGCCCACTGCACAGTAGGAGTCCCCGCTATAAGATAGAGATGTTGAAGTTAGATGAAACTTTCTATCACTGTCTTCCCACTCACAAAACGATGAGATTCCTCAACGCACTTAAACCAGGCCAATAAGTCCCAGTCTGCAGGGCAGTAGAAGATTGAGAGTCAGGCTCTTCAGCAGGTTCTGTCATAAAATAAAAATAATAGCAATGTGAGATTATAATGCTATGGAGGTGCGCCAGCGGGGGGCACCGTACTGGGCAATGAAGCTCAGGGATTACCTTCATGAATTGATTGTTCAACTTGGAGCTGCTTCGTGATAAGTTACCAAATCTAGATGAGCGCCGATGCGAACAAAAGCGCCAAGGTTTAGCGCTTGTTTTGATCGTCCCACGTGGCCCAAGCCATCTGGGAAATTTCTGGCGCTAGCTCTCAGCTAATTCGCACCGTCTCCTTCACCATGCGTATAGAAAAGTGTTATTTCTGCTCAAAGAGCATATACCCTGGACATGGTATGTATATGGTCGGTTTCAACTTACGCTATATGCTGAAAGCAATCTAGGAACTGCCTTCGTTCGAAACGATGCGAAAGTCTTTCGCTTCTGTACATCAAAGTATGTAGCATCCGTTTTAATCGAGGCAAACATTTTGCTTACCTTAGACTTATAGATGCCACAAAAATTTCAAGTATGCGCTTATGAGACTTTTTCTTTCTGCTCTGCACTCACATCTTTCGCAGAATGAAGCGTAACCCTCGTAAGGTGAGGTGGACAAAAGCTTTCAGAAAGGCAGCGGGCAAGGAGATGACTATCGTGAGTTGCTTCTCGCCTTTCTTCATGCGTAGCTAATCCGCCTCCCAGGACTCAACAATCGACTTCGAGAAGAGACGGAACGTACCAGTCCGCTACGACAGAGAATTAATACAAACAACAGTGAAGGCGATGAAACGCATTGCGGAGATCAAGCACAAGAGAGAACACGTCTTCTGGAAACACAGGTGCGAATCACCGCCATATCAATATAAAGTTACCAACTTTGTACATCAGGATGGCTGCCAGCAGAGAGAAACTTCGGGCCCATCGCAAGAAGAAGGCGGAAAAATCGTCTGTCAAGTTGGTCGAGCCTATGGCGATGGAGACAACAGAGACAGAGCCAATACGGGAAAAGATCAGGGTTTCCGCCAAGTCGCGGAGTGCACTCGTCCCAGGCGAGGGTCGCTCAATGGGTATGGATATCGACTGATTTTTGCTTTACTCTGTATTTTCTACTCTTTTCCCGCCACTGGGGTGTATTTCAATGCGCATACGATGTCTACAGCTACATGGTCCGTTATGATTATAATGTGTACAAACATGATTCCTATACGGTGACGAAAACGTTCTTGCTGGAAGTCCTCAGCGCTGTTTATACTTTGCCTCATTGTCCATACGAACATTTGGGTCCAAGGTATTATGAAGGCCGAGCAGCGTCTGACTGACCGCCTCGCTAGCCCCTATCATAGGTCTCAAGACTGCGATAGGAACTGCGCGTACCACAGCACGGACAGCACCCTGAAACCTCAATTAGCAAATCGACAATCAAGAGAAAGATATATGTGCGCACCTCGTTCCCTGACCGTTCATATACCTCCATTGGCACAGCAAGAATTGTTTGTGCTGCGGAATTGAGGTTCCGTCGCAAGCTTTTGTAAGCTGACTTCACTCCTTCCTTAACGTTTGTCGGCTGGTCGGCGTATCTGCTGATCAAATCATCGGGATCAGTGTCGTCGAGGAGCCTTTCGTCCCAATCCGCATTGCTTGGAGAGATCTGCAAAGCCTCAGCAGTGATAGAATCCTTGAATTGCCCTCCAATAACATGCTCGGCCTGTTCTAAGATAACTTGAGTACCTGTTGCGAGTCTGGCACCCAGTTTGACGGCCTCGGTTGCAGTGGACTTAACGAATGCCGTTGTCCCTTTCTGCAACCCACGTACAACACGGCCGTCTTTCTTGTATTGTGCGATAGGTAGCAGTACGAGGTCAGCGACACCTGATCCAACATTTACAACGGATCGAATGGGAGCGACGCCTGAAATCACTTCCACTAGTTGAGTAGCTTTGACGTCGGGAGTCCAAAGATCGTTGAGAAGGTCGCCCATTTTGGCCCACCCTGTGATCTACGGGGAAGCTCAGAAACAATAAAGTACGAGAAACCACTTAGTGCTTACCCCAGTCAATGTTATGTGCCGGAGCGTCATTTCAGAGCCATCAAAATGGAAGAAATTCATGAGTTCTATAGTTCTTCCATCACGCAGCGCCCTGTAGTCGACTCGCCGAGGCTTGTAGTCGAGTTTAATATCGACAGGGAAAACTTCGACATGTTCTGTGAACAGGGGGATCACGTTAAATATACTATCAGTATGAATTACCGGCACTTACGGAAGAAAATCTCATCCGCTGGATTAGCGTCCGGCTGCTTCACAGCCTCAGGATCTTTGAAGCTAAAGAACTTTTTCATGAAGTCCAAAGCATCTTGGTCAACATGCAAGCGAAGTGGCAAGATTTTAGCCTATGCTGGGATTAGTGGCAGTGCGCTCTAGTCACCGAAAGCAACCTCTTACCCGCAACCTCGCCTCTTCAGTAGGATTTCCATGGACGGGGTAGACCTTGCGGAGCTCCACTCGTACCATGTTGGATCCTGTCTCCCTGATGTTGCCTCTTGAGTCGGTCCTCAATGAAGTTAGGAATTTGCTCCAAGTGGATGTCTTCATATGATCTAAGATTTCTATGTCCCGCACCGTGACAAGAGTCCTGGACGCCAAAGAGGGATGTATTTGGAAATTATCAATCTCGGCATCAATCTGCTCGAGACGGAATTCGATGCATGGGCCTTTGAAGCGCGTGAGCTTCTTTAGCGAATGTTTTGATAATGTACCTGGTTTGGAACTGGGAGCGGTCTGCTTCGGCCTGAATGATTGCCACGAGCTCTGACTAGCTGTTTCAAGGTCCTCATTGAGTTCTTCGTCAATAGCGGCTATCAAGTCAGCCGGCTCGAGCTCGTCCAAGTTATGCTCCAATCCGAGGTAGACTGAATTAAAGAGAAGAGTGTTCGTCTCTTCCACACTTGGGTCCGGTGTCTGTCCGCTGGCTACAAGCTGTCGGATCTTCGCCAACCTCCGTCTCATCTCCTTGGCTTCTTCTGCGATAATTCTGCGTGTACGCTCCCAGTCATACCCATTGTACAGGAAGACAGTAATGTCGCAGTTGTGCGCTCGGATCTTGAGAGCGGTATCACCATATCTGAAGATAGCAAATGAATAAAATGTAATAGTTCCTGAAGATTAGGTGCGCACTGGGCGGATTCATCAGCTGCATCCGGTGGTAGTGTTTCGAAGTAGTTATCTACAAGATGCAGGCCCTCCGAGTTCAACAATCGAATGGTTTCTCCGCCATATTTGAATATGACACCTGGTTGATCGTTCTGTACCAGGATTTCACTACTGTGGTCATCGGAACCAAATTCGTCGAGCTCGTCATCGCTTGGCAGTTCACGCAGCCCAGCTGTAGCACTGAAGGAATCGTCGAGGTAATCGAGGTTACTGGGGAGGTCATCATTGATGAAATCAGGTGCAGGCCCCACTTCCGGAATCCGTCGGCGGAATGCATGCTCGTCGAGCGAAGCTGGTCAATGGTAAGTAAGATCAATCCATAGCGAGTCATAACTACGTACCAATAAGGCTTCTCGGCGCATATGAAGTAGTCAGTTCAGTCGGTTCCCGCCCCGGCGTCCGTGAGGTTGTGGGTCTGAGGGCAGGATGAGAAAACGTTCTACACATAGACGTTTCGCTTACTTTTCATCGGGAGAGCCAGAGAACGATGAAGCAAAATCACTGATAAAGGCACCCAGTGCACCCGCAGTATCTGCACACAGGTGCAAACGGACCGTCGTACGATCGATATTGACCTATTGTTTTTGTCAGTGGACACCGATTCAGGTTTTTTCAAGTAACTTACGGCGATCGAAGGAACATTCGCTTCATGTCTCTTGTGGAATCTGAGATCCAATTCAGCCAACTGCATCAGGAGAGCGTACCCCGCGGCCTGAAAGGAGTGAGCTTTGCCAGTATCGTATGAAATATAACTTACCTTCCACACTCCGCCACTTGCTTGACTTCGTCTACTCAGCCCGGAGAGGTGATCCATAGGTAGGATATCGTCGCTCACGTTGTCTACATCGTCCACGAAGAAAATCGAGGTGCCTTGGACTCCCAGCTGAAGAGATGTTTCCGGTGAGTTACCGATAATCACCGTCGAGAAGTCCAAGTCTCCAACGTGAAGCACAAAAGCACCTCGATGGGTTGGAGCCAAAGTCTTTATGGAGCAGTCAACGATCCTGATAGACAGCTTAGTCTTTTCACTGGGAACAACAGATTCGAAGGCCTGGCTAAAATCAACGTCTGAACACAAAGTGAACAAAATAGATGTACTGACTCCTGGGGGTGCTTTAGCAAACGAGGCCAGTTCAGACAACCAAGCAAAATCAGGATGTATCGAGCCGGTAATTCCGCACAGTGTCACTTTGACCCGAGATTCCTTTGCAATCGTCCCTGGGACAACCAATGACGTGAAGCGTACTTTCAGTAAGGATTGGAGAGTAGTGAACTAGGAAATATAAGCATGAATTGTTGGATGTCAGTTTTATACGCTTCAGCGAACATACCGTGCTGCGGGGCACTGTGGAACCGATGAAAGTCACTGGCAAGCCTGACGCAGGGGTTTCGACTACCTTGAAGTCCCTGACACCGAGTGTGAGCACTGTTTCCTCCTATTGTAATGAGCTAAATGTTGCGCGTGATAATGAGACATAAATCCTCACCTTGCCCTCTGGGTTTAGTTCCACTAAAACGTCGATATCTGAGGCAATCAAGTCGAATGGCCGAGTGCTAGCATTCTGAGTGTGCCGCGGTAACATCAATCTCAGACCAGCTGACTACAAGTCAGCGGATAGAAGTGATCTAAGGTGAACTACCTTACCCTGTTGGACGATAACCTTGATGACCGTTTCATTATTTGCGCCAGGCTTCTGCGCGCTTACCACACTGGAGCTGTCTGTGCCACTCCCTCGTTTTGGCCGTGTCTTGACGAAGAAACGACTACCAATGAGACTTGGATCTCTGCTATCGCCTCTTTCTGTGTCGGTATCGCTAAGCCGAGCATTTGTGGACCTTTCAATCATTTGAGAAAGATCATCCGCCCAGAACTGCAAGCCATCGAGTTCAGGTTTTGATAACTTCACAAAAACGGAGGGGACATCAATGGATAGAGCCAAAGTGGTAAGTTTGAGCGCGGACGTCGACAACTTCGAGGAAGATCGTGACACAACGACATGTGGCCATAGGTGAAATGGTGCATTATTCCTTGTTTGCCGTCCTATGCCAAGGTCGCTTCGAACGGCTTCCTCAGTGCCAGAATGAATCTGTCCCAGAGAGAGGATGCTACTGGCTCGACTCTCGCCCACGATAGCGTAGGCGAGAACAAGTCGCTCCCAATGTGCAGAAAGTACGACAGTATCGGGGTGCTGGCTGACTGTGGCCTCTGGGCTTTCTGCAAATCGCGCGGTGGGCTCCCGACTGCCTTGAGGCATGCCTAAAGGGAAGATACATAGATTGTGGATGTCAAGCACGACTGCACCAGATCGTGGAGCAAACGGAATTGGTGGCGCCCCTCTAATCTCTATACGAGCCATGGGTAACTTTATACATAACTCTAGCTTATTTTCCCTCCTGGCCTGATGACGATTCTGAATCGCGTTAACATGTCAGCGAGCGCAAATTTGACGAAATTGAGTACAGCTCACCTTCTTCTTCCAGGAGCGAACTTTTGACACACTGGGAACCATCTTCTCTTGAGGGGTTGGACGGTAGTCAAATTCCAGATTCAAATCTTCCAGTACCAGTCGCTCCAGTCTCTTGCGTTCCCGCTCTTGTTCCTTCTCCTGATTCCGGAGATTGAAAGCTGTGGAATGAGGGGTCCCTGGGGGAGTGTCTTCATCATCTTCCCCTTCATCATCTTCGAAATCTTCGGTACCAGTCAACTCGTCATTCGACGGTAAGCCAGCACCAGCATCACCAGATGATAGCTCATCGAGGAACAATATAGCCTCACTGACACTTGAGGCCTGAGATCCCCCTAAAGCCGATTTAAGATCAACGAACACATGCAGTGGCGCTACATCAACCGATGCTTCCACGCTACTCTCTGGGGCTTTTGACCTGCTACGTGAAGTCTTCCCTATCGGATACGCGGAAGTCATAGTGAATTTTACGGAGATAGCGGATTGTGAGCCACTAGCTATCGCTGAGGTACCAGACGGCGACGATACACTGGGTGACACAGATGATTTGTGGTGTATCGGAGGGGTGGAGCCCAGGTTACTTGGTGAGGTCATTGGGCTTCCCGCTGTGGAAGACGTACGACCTTGGGGAGCTTTGGTTCTCCAAGAAGATAATTTCGCACTACTCGTACGGAGTACATTATCCGTCCAATCCGCGACGTCAAAAATGGGCAGAGCAGACGGCAGTTCAGATTGAGGTAAGTTTGGGTGTGAATAGACTAGGGAGTATTGCAATGGCAGACTAGGATCCGTGATGAGAATAGGGATAGCCGAGAGTTGAGGATTGCCATCTAGGTCCGACAAGAACGCAAAGGCAGAGAGATCGGACAGCATAATGGACATCTCTACGGTTGATCCACTACGGATTGGCCTCCCCGTGCGTGGCGCAGGAGGTTGTGGGGTCTGACGAATGCTACAAGAAACGTTGATGAAGTCAAGATATACGCGTACAAAACCATGGGGAAGCCGAGGTGGCACAACGGGCCGTTTGAAATATTCCGTAAGGGATTCAGTGGATTGAGGCGTTCCATTGCTCGGTAAGAGTATGCAGGCGACGCCACGGATTCGCAGACTGGCATCCATGGTATCAAATAGGGAGCGACGGGATCCGTATGAAGACTCCTCTGTCAGAGCGGCATCTGCAGCCGGGCTATGAGAGGCCCATAACTGAGCCATATCCAGTAGGTTCCGGATATGTCTCGCTCGCAACGCGAATGCAACATATCCCAATGTCACTTCCACTTTGATAACTGCAGGTCCCTCCTCTCGAATAGATCTGACCTTCGTCTTAAGGCTCTCACTAGTCGGATTGGTAGATGCCGGAGAAGGTGACAGTTGTGGAGGCATAGTCCGGCGCACAGGAGGGGGGGTCAAAAGGCGCAAGACTATTGGCTCAGTTCCCGCGGAGAGAAGCGTTTCATCTTCGATCTCTTTGGTGCTAATTCCTAGCTTCGACCGCGGTACAGCTCTAGGCTGAGTGGAGGAGGGGAAAGTCGGGGTCGTTCTTCCTGTTTCGTCAAACAGGGGTGCTGTCGGTGAGCTGGAAGGAGGAGGCATCACCTCGTCCCTTCGCGCACTAGACGCCATGGATATCGCAGATTCGTACATACTGCTAGCGACGGAACTTGCAGGAGAGTGTGGCCTAGGAGGTAAAGTCACAAGTGATTGAGACATCAGCATGCGCGTGTCATCGTCAAGTTCAGAAGAATCGGACAACGCAGGAGAATACAAAGGCGATGCTGTCACTGACGACTGATTCTCGGAAGGCGCTCGTCTCAAGGTGAACGAATGAGTTGACAGACTAGAAGACGACAATGGCTGAGGACTCGGTGGTCGTAAACATCGAGTTGATACTGTGAGACCCGATATTGTGACGGTGCGAGTCACTCCAGCCTGAGGCTCACTAGCTTGGGATGAGCCAGGAACAGGGCCCGACTCTGTTTCTGCTACTTCAGTCCGATAGAGCACCTCGGGTATGTTGATGGTGAAACTAGAATGTCCGGGGTAAACGAACGTGAACTTGATATCTGAAGCATCGAAGCAAAAGCGCGAGAGGAACTTCTCTACCAGAGAAGCAAAAATGGATACACCCGGCGGGTCCGTATCATTGCGCATTTCGTCATCAGTTATGAAGGGGTCCAAACCTCCAGGTAAATCAGGATGAAACGAGTCACGCAAACTCGCCTCTTCCTGCGAGTCGAGTTCATCGTGTATAAAGCTCTCTGCAACAGAGGCTACGGATGCCGCAAGATTGGGAATCGCGCGTGGATCTTTGGAGACCGTCGGAGTGACGACAAACGTAAGATGCAGAGACTCCAAGGAGAGTCCAATCTCGGAAGTGAGAGGATTTGGCCAGGGAATTCGTACGGTCACTTTGCCCACAGACCCGTCATGTATTTGGATGGGTAGTCCTGTGATCAGAGAGTTTATAGCCTAAGTCAAGTCATTAATAGTATACGACTCAAAATGAGACAATACACACATCATTGTCCAGTTCAACATCTCTCACTTGGACGAACCCAGACCCTATCTGAGAGTCAACTTGCTGTATGTCGAGCTGCCCGGGTTTGAGCAGATGGCCGAGGGCCTGTCTGAGAGCAAATGAAATGAAACGCTTCTGGATACTTGTTGGTAAGGAGAAATCAAAAGCCGGTAAAGTAGGAATCCATGAAGATGGCCACCACGACATTAGGGTAGGTATATGCGGTTGTGGGTAAGATGTCGAGACTGCGAAGACATTCCACGGCTACAGATAGTCTAGGGATACCTCAGGTAGTCTAAGGAGCACCGCGGGCGCTAGATATCAACGAGGCATTGAAGCGAGATAACAAATGTTATAACAAAAACCTTTGTATGGTTTCTTAATCTGAGATTACCCTTTTCAATGCTCTTTGCTTGTCTCCTTCTCAGCACGACTACGTCTTTCGTTGCTCCCATCGAATACGCCCGATATCGGCTGGATCCACCAACTAGCAAGACCGAACTGGGGTCTTATCTGCACCCCGCGTTCCGTCTCACATGTACTGGCAGCCCAGTCGATGCAAATAGAGACGTATCGTGATGCTCCTAGCATGTTGACGACACACAACAAATGTGAGTAGCATCGTTGTGAACGGATAGCTTACAACGCCCAATAGGTGCTTGAGATAATAGGTGGGCTGAGGAGATTTTGAATGAGCCCAGAGACCAGTGGAGTAGGTCGTGTCGGCGCTGGTGGGATCGAACCTGCGTTGGCTGCAGCAGACCACAGATACTCTATCTTACGTTCATGTCAAGTTCTCTGACCGTTTAGGACTATCCCAGACCTGACCCAAGCTCACTGTATACCACTAGGTCTACAAGGCATCCAATGATATGGTAAAGCCTTCCTGGTGTCCAGGATGTTTAGACGTTCCCAGCAATCCGTGACGATTTGGCTACAGCATGTGCTACGCAAGCAGTCTGCTGCAAAACTCTATCACAAAATCGTCTCAAGAAGGATTGAATTTGCATCAACGGGCCAAATATTTGGATTGGCTATGTTCGGTGTGAAATCGTCTATGTTTTTGAATATTGTATAATTACAAGTGACAATACTCACACTATCCATGACGGCTGGCTTCTAACAGTGTGCGATACCGAGCGACAAGATTCAAGATACAATCAACAAATATCGAGTGACAAGAATATACAAGCAATTACACAAGTTATATCGTGACAAGAAAAGAGCGAGATATTGGGTGCAGAAGCCAAAGCAACTGACAGCAAGAAAACTGAAGATTTTGTCCGGAATCAACGACCGAAGTAATAGTGCGTGATTAAAGAAGCAAATCAGGAGTGGCAATCCTGCGGTTCGAAGTTCTTACACGAAATTAACGAGACATTGTGACCAAGTCTATTTTGCAGCCAAGTACACAAGGCACTGGGTTACGCGTTCAGATTCTCCGTAGATACCTGCGAGGAGCGAAACTTTTCACGAGCGAGGACGCGTTTGCAGCCGCGTTTGACGGCTAGAGCCAAATCCTAGAAAACCAAGTCAAATGTGCGAAAAAGTACGTCAAGACAACGGAAGCACGTACGACGACCAAGGTGGCGAAAGTAACGCGTCCCAAGCCCTGGTGAGCAACATGCACGTTTCGAAACAGAGCCTCGCGAAGAAGGATCGTGTCGCACTCTGCATCTTCCTCGGTATCGTGGGCGTTCGACTGCAAGATTGTGTGAGCAACGGCAAGAAGAGAGGTTCAACATGATCTTACCATATTGAACATCGGAACTTCCTCAACCACAACATCATCTCCTGCCGTTCGAAGATCCACTGTTGTCTGAAGGAAAGGTCGGTGACAGCGTGGCAATTACGTTCTGCTCTAATGTGTGACATGAAAACATTAAGGCGTACCATGTACCGGTCTTCAATGCGCGAAGGAGTGGTTCGAGGATACGGATGGAATCTCAGGCGATACGACGACCGGTACGCTGGTAAACGAAGTGGATAAGGGTCTAATTGTCCCATTGCGAGAGTGAAAGACGGGTATAGTGGTTCAACACCGCCCTTCAACCTCAGAGAAGAGTTCATCACAAGCAAAAATACAGAGACGGCAAGAAAAAAGTAACGAAAGCAAGAGCCAGAAAGGCGGGGAATTTATAGAGAGAGTGTGAGTTAGGGTCGCATTTGACCGCGGTTTCGTGAAGGCGGCAAATGAATTGGAGAAGCAATCATCTCATAAAAGACGCGTCGCATCACAGAGGTATCTTGGTGGTTGGTTGCCTCTTGCAGAAAACGCCGTGTCCCAAGGCTATGGATCTGCCACCGCAACGAAGGTTGCCGGCTGTGCCTCCGTAGATCGCACCTTTTCAAAGGCGGCCCACAGGCACCCTATCTGTTTAGGAATGGGTAACGATTCAACGGTTCTACGCCAAAGGGGACCAATGACTGTTCCCGTCAATGCAAGACCGAGAACATCAGCTACCCCGACCGTGACGCGATGGAGATTCAGACGCAGATAGCGTCATTGCTGCTCATGAACAGATCCTGAAGATCGGGCTTTGTGGCCGATCCAATTCTGCAGGATCAGAACTGTGAGTGAGGTTGAGTTTCGCACCCGCATCTCCTGACCAGGGATTTGTTCAGACTTCCCCTGGAGAACAGGGAATGAAACAACAACTATCCAGCGCATAAAACCTATATTTCGATACGCACAGCTAATATGAGCTGCAGGCAGGCAGCAGGCAGACTATCCATACCCAACAGCCTCCTCCTCTCACATGCAGGCGCTAATGACTGTCACGGTGTCACATGTCACGCTCTGTCAATGTGAGAGGAGTATCCTTAGGCAAGTGATTCCCGCAGAAGACATCTTAACAAGAAAATGAAACAGCTGATACATAAACTTGGAACAGATGGAATAAAATGGGCATTATTCAAGCGTGTCTGAGATGCCAGATAATGTACACACAAGTGTCCCAAAGGCCTGCAACCATCTATCGCTGAAAGCAACAGGCAAACGGGACCTTCAAGATGTTGAACAGATTGCGATGTGCAGGAAGAGGGAGAAAAGGTCACGAAACGAGCACGAGACGTACCTCCGGTCTTTCTGCAGCCAACGATTGGGCATGCACCAGTGTGAAGTGCGAGCGGGGTTCACACCCCAGCCCATCGAATGTGTGGAACATCTCAGAGTTCCTGGTCTGCGAGCTCGCATCAAGACTGTGCAAGAGGATCGCGAACTTCATGCAGAGTGATGCGTTGTTTTCACCGTTGGAAATGAGTCAGATTATTGTGCAAGATGATGCCGCCGCCTCCGCACAGGGTCTACACCGCGGGAAAGGGCAGAAGAGCCTGTGGAACACGACTGTATGCGTGACAATGGACGAAGGCGTCCTGTGTGAAGGCCAGGCATACCGAATCTCCGTATTCTTTCGATGTCTTCCCTGGCAATACGGATATTTCCCTATATTCTGGAGTTTGCGATGAGTCGCCAGGGTCCAAGTCTGTGTGGGTAGCAGCAGAGCAAGAAGATAAACAAACGAAGCAGGCCGCCGCGCCCGTAGAAAGAGGTCCAGTCCAGGTTCCGAAAATGCAAGCCCCACGCGATCACTCCGCCATTTCAGTCCGGGTCCCGATACAGACTGCCGCACATTTCAAACACCCCCGAGGTCGT
The DNA here is from genome assembly GCA_001913855.2 of Hermanssonia centrifuga. NCBI lineage: Eukaryota > Fungi > Basidiomycota > Agaricomycetes > Polyporales > Meruliaceae > Hermanssonia > Hermanssonia centrifuga. The sequence goes on along the minus strand of MLYV02000798.1, from coordinate 17,910 downwards.
CTCAGGCTCTCTCTCGACGTGAATGTCGGGCTACCCCATCCCTGTCCTCCGCATAAATATATATTACAAGACATAAAACCTGCTGCATGACGGCGCAACTCAGAAATCCCAGAAATATCGCCACATCGCTACAACCCTCGTCCACTCAGTCCATATAATCTCTGGACTGTCCAGCCCCGACTTCCCTACTTTCGCTGGATTTCAACCGCTATTCTCTCCAAATTCTTGTTTTCGCTCGCTCTCTGTACGGTGGAACCACGTTGATCTCTCCGTGTCAGATGCCACTCGCTACCACGGTCAATGACCAATTCTCTTCTCACTCGGTGATGCGAAAATACTGCACTCCGTTCACCAGTCGTAGGCCTTTCCCCGGGGATCCTTGGGAAGCCGATTATGTGGCTACGATAGCCTTGTTGCATGCCCACTTATAGCGACCTTGCCACTCACATCATCCTCGACTACGTTCATATCTGGCGGCCTGCTTCCTTCGTGTCTCTTCGAAACCGCTGGACCGCCCTAAGGCACTTTCTATCCGTTCAAATACTTCGTTCCGTCCAAGACAGCTACCGCAGGCAGTAAACCTCCAGAAGTTTAATGCAATACCAGTGTGTCAACAAGAGCACTAATGAATCATTATCAACCCATGCATTTTGGATCTTATGGAGGATGCGACACTGCAGTTTGAGCTAGTCTGAGGCTGTTTCCACGAGCGCATTGCTTATTCCTGAGGGCAGGTGGAATTTAGTAAGTTGCTAGTAAGTTGTCCCCTTCCAACGTTGCATCTTCATTCATGAATATTCGTTTGATCCTTATTAGAACAAGCCCATGCTACTATGAAGCAACGAGCCTAGGTATGATCAACATAATTTGGTCAATGTCCTTTCCTTGCCGCACTCAAACATTCTCCCTCAAGGCCTTTCAACCATACCACTTCAATCCCTGCGTCCTTCAACTTTTGGGCACCTTCACAGTTGACGAAATCGTCTGGCTCCCCCACACCTACGAAGCACTTGCGAATACGGGCGTCGATAATCGCGTTAGCGCAAGGAGCTAAGCCAGATGTTCTAACAGAGCAGGGCTCCATTGTGGTGTAAATATCGGCATGAGAAAGAACATCGTCGATTGTGAAATCGGAAGGGAGTGTAGGGATGAGTTCCTTTAGTTGCTCCTTGGACATCGTGCGGGCTTTGGCTAGAGCATTAGCCTCCGCGTGTGTGTTCCCGGGCAGCTCCCGTGAATAGCCCGTGGCCAGCGTGACGGATTTCGAATCGGCAGGGTAATGAACCGTCAAAACGGCACCTACACAAAATGCTGTTGGAGTAGGGATACACTTCTGTGCTTCGGCTAACGCAAGCTGAAGGAACCCCATATGATTACTTTCGTCCGATTCTGTAGGCATGGTGTATCCCCAGCCAGTGGAATTTCTGCTGCGATACGAGTTGAAAGAGGATGTCGATAAATCATGAATCAATGATAACCATTTCCACTGCAGAGTTCTATAGACGCCTGTATATTTGGCGCTGTGACAGTAACGCCCACGTTGTGGCTACGTTGTGTGACTTTCAATTTCCGCGCCGCGCCCAACAGTTCCTTGTCAGTTTAGCACAACTTTGTTGTTGCGGCTGCAGTTTTCTTTCACCCTAACACCATGTCTTCGCCCCCAGCGGAACCTGTGGCTATTCCACAACCAGAAGTAGAAGACCATCCTATGCAGGGAGTGGAAGAGGAGGTAGACGAGGATATTGCTGAAGCTCCCGTCTCAGATGATAGCTCGGAAGAGCCTGAGGAAGATGAGGAAGAAGAGAAACGGATAAGGGAGGGATTTATAGTTGATGAGGAAGAAGAAGAAGAGGGTGAGGACGATGAGGAAGAGCGGCGGAGACGACGGAAAAGGCGCAAGAGACGCCATCGCCGAGGTGTGCCAACCCCCCTCACATCTGTAGATGTAAGATAAGTTAACAGGCTATATAGAACGAGAGGAAGAGGATGCTTTGGAAGAAGACGATTTGGACCTATTGGAAGAAAACACTGGTGCCTCGTTCAAGCACCGGCTTACTCGCCTGCGCCGCGCACATGACTCTGTTTCACCTCCTGCACCGTCATCTTCCCGTCGGAAAGCTGTCGTAGAGTCATCTGACGAAGATTTGGACAACGATGACTTGGAGCTTCCACAAGTGCAGGACATACAGAATATATGGGACGATGACAGGGCTGCGGGCAGAGATGACGAAGATGATGTTGACATGGACGACATGGATAACTTCATTGAGTACGAAGAGGAAGACGAACAAGGTGGCGGCATGGATGAAGAAGAACGCGAGGAACGGAGGCGAGAGAGGAGGCGGCTGGAGAAGGAACGAAGGAAAGCCTTGGGTTCTCGTCCAGAGTTGTCTGGGATTGATGCTAAGTGAGTGATAATGTGGTTCGTTGGTATTTGCTCGCTAAATATCGTGCAGCGCCTGGGATGAAATATATGAAGTGTTCGGAGATGGTCATGAATACGACTGGGCACTGAATGAGGAAGAAGAGACTGGTTTGGAGGATGAATTACCGAAACTCGAGATGAAGTATCAGGACGTGCGTAAATTTTAAGTTTTCAATTGCGAAAATCGTTAAATGGTATCATAGGTATTCGAACCCTCCGAGATTCGTGCGCGTATGCTAACTGAGGACGATGATCTTATACGAGCTCATGACATCCCGGAACGCATGCAACTGGCCACTTCATCACTCTCGCAATCGTCTACGCTGTCGCTTCAAAATTCTCTCAGCGAAAACGATCTGGACGATGCTGCTTCGTGGGTAATCACACGTCTGGGTGCCAGGAAGGAACAAGATTTCTTCCGTGCGGATGGTCAATATCACCGTTTTCTTTCTGACCTGGTTCAAGCCATATCTTGCGCTCTCCGTTTCCTGTTTGTGCAGGAGTTTGAGGTGCCGTATATCTGGACCCACAAGCGAGATTATATATCGTACTTCAACCCAGAAGATCTGAAGATAAAGGTCGAGCTTCTCAGCTTAGAAGACTTATGGCGCGTGTATGCAGTTGGGCAGAAGTACCGCTCGCTTCTCGAGAGGCGCAACGCCCTGGATTCGTTATACTCGCGACTAGGCGTATCAGATGACTACTTCGACAACGAGGTTCGAAAGAAGGTCGAGACAGTCGAGATGGTTGCGGATGCGACGGAGTGGCTTGGCATGAAATATCGGGAGGATAAAAAGCATCAGTTCGAGATCCACTTCCACGACGACGAGCAGACGGATACGAAGAAGCGCAAGATGCCCAGTCGTGTCTCTGCATATGAAGTTGCAAAAAAGAGTGTGGTCGCTAAGTTAGCTCAAGTAAGTGATAGACAGTTGTGCAACTTTCTGTCATGCTAACATTGTGTAGGGCTTCGGAATCCAACCCCATGAGGTCGTGCTCAACTTTATCTCTTCAGAAAACACTCATTTCCTCGAAGAACAAGACTTGGAACCACTAGCTTACGCTGAGCAGTTTGTTGATCCTGATTTGAACAAGACACAGACTCCCGAAGAGCTACTCAAACGGGCACGGATGATCCTTTCGACAGAATTGGGTAAAGATCCTCTTCTGCGACAGGAAATACGGAAGAGGTTCAAAGCAGATGCTTTGGTATCAGTACTGCCAACGGACCGTGGTATCGCAAAGATCGACAAACATCACCCATATTTCGTCAGTATTCTGAATGTGACTATACTTAAACCCTTTTTTAACATCATTCCATATTACAGAACTTCAAATACCTGATGAACAAGCGTGCGGTTGATATGCTGCAATCAGCGCAATTTTTGAATATTCTTGCTGCTGAAGCCGAACATCTGGTCACTGTTTCCGTCCACCTACCGGCAGAAGTCAAAGCGGATTTCGAACGTAGATTGAACGACGCTTTCGCCTCTGATAGCTACAGTGATACTGCGAGATCCTGGAACGAGGAACGATTGCGAGTCGTGCAGGAGACCATCGAGCAGCATCTCATCCCTGTGGCGGTGAAGTGGACGCGAGAATGGATACGAGAGGAAGCTGAAGAGTTCTTATGCAGGCATTGTGCACATACTCTGCGTAACGTGCGTTTGATTGTTTGGTGAAGACTATCCCATTCTGACTTGACTTTGGGTCATACAACAGCGTGTCGATGCCGCACCATACATCACCCCCGAGTTACGACCAGGCGAGACCCCTTCTGTCCTTGCAATGTCATGGGGCAAGGGCGACCCACATAAAGACGCTATCTCAATCATCTATATGGACGAAGCTGGTCGTCTTAGGGAACACACTCGTATCGACAACCTGGTAGATGCCGAAAATCATGAGGAGTTCAAAGATCTTCTCAGGCGTCGCCGTCCCGATGTCATCGTCGTCGGTGGTTTCACTATGGCTACTACGAAACTGGCTCAACGGGTGAAGGAAGTTGTGAATCCGAGACCTCCCGAAGATATCGAGGGGGTCAATAATGACTCTCAACAGAACGAGGAAACATTCAATATACCAGTGATCTACGTCTGGGACGAAGTTGCCAAGATATACCAACACAGCAAGCGTGCTGCGGAAGAGTTCAGCGCCTTCTCACCAGTCGCGAGGTATTGCGTTGGTCTAGCACGATATGCGCAAAGTCCTCTAAATGAGTACGCTGCCATGGGTCCTGATATCACTACTATCAGCTTTGATGAGGATTATCAACAACTGGTACGCATATATTACCTTTGTCGAGCGTGGAGATTTACTTCTATATCAGATTCCGCGGGAAAAATTGCTAACTGCCCTGGAGCGTGTTTTGGTGGACATTACCAACAAGGTCGGCGTCGATATCAACCGCGCAGTTACCGACGCGTACTATCAGCACTTGCTGCCGTTCGTATGTGGCCTTGGACCCCGGAAGGCCCAAGTTTTGGTGAAGAAGATTGCCTCGATGGTAAGTCTAATCTTGTTTTTCTGGTCACATGGAATTGATCTATACGTTCACAGGGCGGTACTTTAGTAAACCGTGACCAATTTATTAGAAATGGGTTGCTTACTACCAAGATTTTTTTGAATGCTGCAGGGTTCCTGCGGATTACGCAGGATCCCGAAGTTCCCAAGCCTCCCAAGAATCGGCATGGCGAAGACGCTGACATTCCCGATCCACTCGATAGTACGCGCATCCATCCGGAAGACTACGAACTCGCAAGAAAGATGGCGACAGATGCACTTGAACTTGACGAAGAGGATATCCATGACGAACACCCCTCGCACGTCGTCTCTCTCATTATGCAGGACGAGGACAACGAGAAAAAGCTAGACGAGCTGAACTTGGATGACTTTGCGGTCAACATGTATGAAACCAATCAAGACAAGAAACGGCATACGCTGATCGTAATCCGTTCTGAACTGCTCAAGCCATTTGGAGAGTCGCGCAAGCCCTTCCAAATGCCCGCAGCTTGGGACGTAATGACCGCGCTCACCGGTGAAACATCCAAAACCCTTCGTGTTGGTCTCATTGTGTCCGCTCTGGTCACACGTATAAAACCTGCGTTCGTATCTATCCGTTTGGACTCAGGAATCGAGGGCGTCATCAACTCTCAATATCTGGCGGACATGGAAGTGAATAAGATAGATAGCTTCGTGACGAAAGGCCAGACTCTGGCGGGGGTTGTCATCGACGTCAAACTCAATATGCAGACAGATTCGTTCTGGGTCGAGCTCTCATCGCGTCCTACAGATGTTGGCGTGGGCGATAGCCACTTCCGTCAGGTCAAACATGACGATGCATGGAATCATGCTCAGCACGAACGTGATACGGAGCTACAGGCAAGGAAGAAGAGGGCAGAAATTGACAAGACCCGCAGAGTCATCAAGCACCCCAACTTCCATAACTTCAATGCTGGGCAGGCGGAGGTACATCTAGACAAACAACAGCGTGGCGATGTAGTGATCAGACCCTCGTCCAAGGGTGTGAATCATCTTGCTGTGACGTGGAAGGTAGAGGATAAGCTTTTCCAGCATATTGGTACGCCTGTATACGAATCTCAAGTTTTGAAACTCATGGCTGACCATATATCTAGATGTGCACGAGCCGAATGCAGATCCAACCGGCCAGACGGTTGGAAATAAGTTGATCGTCGACAGCACGCATCACTATTCCGATCTAGATGAATTGATCGTGAACCACGTACAAGCCATGGCTAGGAAGGTAGAAGAGCTTATGGCGCATGATAAATTCAAACAGGGTCCGGAGGAGGAATTGCGTACGTTGGCGTTCCTTTTAGAGTCAATGCACGTAACTGACGATGTTTCAGACCTTTTCTTGAAGAATTTTGTCGCAGCAAATCCCGCTAGAAGCGCATACGGCTTCACCCTCAATCGCAAGCGTCCAGGCCATTTCAACCTCTGCTTCCTGGCAAACAAGAACTCTACAGTTCAGACTTGGGTATGTTATCATTTCTACTCAATAAGGCCTCATAATGAACTTACATCTTCCAGCCCGTCCGTGTCAGTCCAGAGGCTTATTATCTGTTTGAAACTCCTGCTGCTGGGGTGCCAGAACTTTGTGATGCCTTCAAAGTCAGGTACGTAATCACTCGAAGGTCTCCGTTATATACTCAAATTCATACTTCTTGTCAGGCATTTGCATGAATCTCAAAACCTAGGTGGAGGAGGACTGAATGCAAAAACGCCCTATGGGAGCCGTACCCCTGCTCGAACACCTGGCGTTGGTCATGCAACGCCAGGACGTATGTCCGTGCGACATGTGGGCCGAACTCCTAACCCTTACGGGCCAAATGCAGGCCCGCCCGCTGGCAATGGGGCGCTTGAAGGATATCATACTCCTGCTTATCCTGCGCGTACACCAGCACATCCTTCACAACCGGCTGGAATGGCGGGTATGAATCCCCAAAGGGCTCAAATGATTCAAGATTCTGGGTCGTGGTCTAGTAAGGGGTGGTGATGCTGAACGGATTGTAAATAGTGACTTCTTGATTCCGTTGTTCTTCATAATATGACTGTTAGCTCGGACCCTCTTCTCTCTTATCGTATTTCCATGTAGATTATGCATCATCTGAACGTTTATTCTGGACGACGCAGGGACCTGCACACATTGGAAGTAGCAGTGACGCACCTAGTAAGCGCTCCCTACTTTCCGTCGAGCGCTGTGCTGTGCTTTCTCCACTCCGACCACCAAGAACTCAACCTTTACTGAAAGACCATGTCCACTGAAATCGAGATGGATAACCTCAGCAAGAGTCGCACCGTTACACACCCCGTAGCACCGGACGAACCACAGGGAGGTCGCCTGAATCGCGATGCAGACCAGACACAAGCTGTGACCTTATGGGCATATACTGCTACACTATTGTAAGTTTCCAGCCATTTGCTAGTCTTTCCTACGCTAATGATTGGGATCTTCTATAACAGACTTCTAATACTTGCCGTGCCTATGATATTTTCCCCCAGCATTTTGCTGTACACCACTGAGACCGGCACAGAACGTAGGAATGCCCTCACGCCTCTAGAGTCTTTCCTTTGCCTTCACACCGGAATCCTCCTTGCTACGTTTGCTCTTGCCCTCCTATTTAATGTATGGTATTATCAAACATACTCGATGTCACAGTCTCATTTTGTTGCCAACAGATTCCCAGTTCTCCAGAGGTACCTCAACGGTCTGCCGGAGGCCACCCTCTACTTGTTGCTTTGACGAGTGCATGCGGATTGATAGCATTTCTATCGTATAACACTACATCTGTTGGCTCTCTAGCTGCTCTTGTCTTCCTTGGCTCAGCTGTCATCGCCGTCTGGGGAATGTGGACGGTATGTCAGCTCCGATCCGAGTCAGCTCCACCACACTTACGCTGCCGTAGATATTATTTTCTGGGTCGTCGTACATTTCCAGAAAGACTGGAGCGGACAAACGGACATCACGGTTTCTGTTCGGCAACAAGTCTGCTGCATCGGTGCAGAAGAAGGAATGGAAGAAACAATAGACGACGAAACAGGGCCTTGCGATTATAGCCATTAATATCATGGATATGCTGATGTACGATAGCAAGCTTGTAAAAAATAATGTATTGGCATTTAGTTCTGGACAGTGAAGTAGGAGCATAGCCTTAACGGATTGAATCATACTATATATATGTACTGGGACGTTTACCATATATTTTTGATCTCATGCACAAATATAGTCCGTGTGGATTCACCATGCCCGGGCCAGCCACGATTACTACTTGCACTGACCAAAAACGTCGCTGCCCGGTCTACCACTGTCGACAGGCGACGTCAGCAAGAGAAGAATTGGAGGGCTGTGTAACATACACATTTGGGAAATAAACCCGCCATGATGCCCAGGGATAATCTTGAATTGTACGCCACTCTTCATCTTTCCGAAGGCATCTGGCTCTCCAGCATCGGCCACGTTCCACAGCCTGATATTATCGTTTGACGCACTGCCACCTTTTCGTCAGACTTGAGGGTTTACACGTTCATTGCAGCTTACCATGCTATATGCTTTCCATCTGGGAATGCCACCACGCAGGATACCACGCCTGAGCTAACAGGATTTCTCAGAGTCTTGAGCACTCGCGGTGTACCCATATGAGCCTGCCCAGTCAAGCGAACATCCCATACATCGATAGTCCCGTTTCTCCTCCCGGCGTATATTTGGCTGCCGTCCGCGCTCCAGCACGCCTAACACACGGTCAAGTCATCAAGCCATGCATCGATCCATGTAAAGGATCAAAACATACCGACATGCACCAAGGAGGGGTCTTTTCGCTCATCCATAGCCTACCTACTCCCTGCCTAGGGGAGTTGACCCTCCGATCCCAGAGTATCACTTGTCCATCTATCGACGCTGTCATCAACATATCAGGACTAAACGAAGCATATGTCGTTGGGTCCAACACTGGCGGGGCATTCTTAGGCGCGATTGCCCCACGTTGGGGCTGCGCAGATACAATTGGCTTTGGTCCTGGTGCAGGGGCATTGGGTGGCTCTGCATCTGTATCTGGCTCATCGTCAAAAAGGGGATCAAACGACGTATCGGATTGAGCGTCCTCCTCTTGTTTGACTGTGGCCGAAACCGACTTGGAATTTTTAGCAGAGACCGTCGTGTCGTTTGATGTACGTTTCGTATCCGTAAATCCATCGACAGCTATAGGAAGGGCAGACGTGTTCCGTTGTAGGTCCGATGGTCTATTTCCTACCCATGTGACACCTTGAAAATCGCTACTGAGTGGCCGAACTGCGATTGCAGCGAGCTGTGCGCCGTGGGCAGTGAAATTGCGGACTACTTGTCCAGTATTCAAATCCCATTGCTGGTAATTCCAATTAAGGCGTGACATACCACTGAAGGATAACGAAGAACTTACTAGAGCCTCACCATCCCAACCAGCGCTGAAGAAGCCCCTCTCATCATATTGCATGCTGAGAGCAGATACCGGTCCTCTATGACCATACATAGTATGACACAGTCTACCAGGTTCATGTCGTACCGTGAACAAATTAATATGCCCTTGCTAACATCATATGAAAAAAGATAGCGCAGCAGAAGAGCGTATTTGAGCTTCACCTCAGTACCAGCCAGTGACCAAAGCGCGTCAGAATGCATAAGCAAACTGTACACTGGCGAAAGTGGAGGATCCTCTATTGGCCCAGGCGCGAGGCGCATATCAGCAGGGTTCTCCCACCAACACTTGATCTGCGCGGCCTTCATGAGACCTTCCATAACTCCACAATGATGCCTTTGAGGGGCTGTCAGAAAGACTTTACCGTTGACCGCAGAGAAAATATCGTAGTCCCGGATGTATCCATCCTCTGAACCTGTTATTAAATGTGACATGCACAGCGAGGAAGCTAGAGCATGTGTGGATACTGGGTGGGGTATTGCACAAATTGCTTCAACAGTGAATGAGCGTGGCCATTTGCGGTCTGCGAGAAGCTTGGCTTTGCGCAATCCTGCGGGTGAGAGCGAACGATTACGCGGGGCGGGCGACGGTGCTGTAGATGTAGACTTTAAGATACGCTCTATATTAAACCATTTCACATAGATGGACATACATCTAGCTGGGGTCAATGTTCCGTGGGGAGACGGTACATCGCTGATGGGCGCAGAAGGAGGTGCGGATGGATGAGAAGTGCCGGAAAGAGTGGCGGTAGATGGTGCAGCGACGTCTCGCGATGGTGGATTCGTTATCACCGGCAGCGTTCCAGGGCCACTCTCTGATTCTTCGTCCTCTGAGACATCGTCTGTATCATCCGTATCACTGTCCTGTATCTTATATCAGTACACAGAGATTACTTTCAATATTATTAACTTACATCGTCCGCGTCGCTCTCTTCGGCTGCCAGGGTACCCTCAAGAGCATCAAGTATCTCCTCGTCGATACCCTCTGATGCATCAGAGGCATCATCGTATTGAAGGTCTTCGAGAGCTTCGTCCTCCGAGTCGCTGGCCATGATAGTTGAATACTAACTTGTGTGACTTCCTTTTGCGGAACCAGGAGTAAGCACGTCCAGAAACCGGCGCCTACGGACATTGCTCCTCGTCGCTGTTCACGATGGTTCTCGCTGACCTCGGCAGAAAACTCAACGCCGCTCTTTCGTCGCTCAACAGGGCACCCGTTGTCGACGATAAAGTCTGTCATACTCTCTCTGTTACTCGACTACTTCTCCTGAAATCGGCTGTCTAGGTTCTCGATATACTACTCAAGGAAGTCTGTGCGGCGTTATTGGAATCAGATGTTAACGTGAAACTGGTAGCATCGCTAAGACAGAAGGTCAAAGCGAAGGTCAAGGCTTCTCTTGAAAGCGGTGCTGATAAGGGAAAGGATGCGAATAGGAAGAATATAGTACAGAAAGTGAGCACCAGTTTATTCCCGTCATACATTAAACACCCATAACCGACTGTTTTATAGGCTATCTTCGATGAACTGGTGCAACTAGTTGATCCTGGTGTTGAGCCATACAAGCCAAAGAAAGGGCAATCCAACGTTATCATGGCGGTCGGATTACAGGTGCGTTTCCTGTCCGCCTTCATTTATTCACTTGACATAACATATATACTGGACATCAGGGAAATGGCAAAACGACCACATGTACCAAACTAGCGGTTTACTATCAGAGACGAGGATTCAAGTCATGTATTGTCTGCGCTGATACGTTTCGCGCTGGTGCTTTTGACCAAACACGACAGTCTGCGACGAAAGCCAAGGTCGCATATTTCGGATCCTACACCGAGACGGACCCTGTCTCTATCGCTGCGCAAGGTGTATCTAAGTTCAAGAAAGAGCGCTTTGATGTTATTATTGTGGATACATCCGGACGACATAAGCAGGAGTCTGAGTTGTTCGAGGAAATGGTCCAGATTGGCGAAGCTGTGAAGCCAAATATGACAGTAATGATTCTCGATGCCAGTATTGGTACGTAGCCGTTGTTCCTAAACCACCAACATTTCTAACCAATATCGTTAGGTCAGGCTGCTGAGGCGCAGTCTCGTGCATTCAAAGACAGCGCAGACTTCGGAGCGATAATTGTAACCAAAATGGACGGTCATGCCAAAGGTGGAGGCGCTATCTCTGCGTGAGTATAATGTTAGGGTGCGTGCTTGTGAAGTATTGATTCATATCGCAGTGTTGCTGTGACGAAGACACCTATCATCTTCCTTGGCGTTGGCGAGCACCTTCACGACTTAGAGAAATTCTCTCCTCAGCCTTTCATCTCGAAATTGCTTGGATTAGGGGACGTCCAAGGTCTAATGGAGCACATGCAAGACATTGCAACACAGAACCCAGACAAGCAGAAGGAAATGGCGAAGAAACTGGAAGAGGGCAAATTGAGTATCAGGGATTGGCGCGAACAGATACAGAATGTCATGAACATGTTCGAAAACCTCCTCTTGAATGATATTCGTCTTATTTATCTATTCATCCTAGGGGACCGATATCGAAGATCGCATCCATGATACCTGGCCTTCCGCAAGAACTTCTGCAGGGCTCAGACGAGGAGGGCTCCCAACGAATGAAGCGCATGATTTACATAACAGACAGCATGACCGCATCAGAGCTTGACTCTGATGGCTCTCCCTTCATGGAAACGGGTAAGGATGGCAAACCCATAGGCCTTACTTGGCGTGTAACGCGAGTAGCACGAGGCAGTGGAACAAGTGTGCGCGAGGTCGAGGAATTGTTGTGCCAATATAGGATGATGGCCAACATGGCCAAGCAGGCTGGTGGTAAGAATGGTTGGCTGCAAGCTGCTCAGAAGATGCAACAAGCTACCGGGGGACGCGGACGGGGGGCAAACGGTATGCCAACTCCCGCACAAATACAGGCAATGCAGGTAAGTGCAGTACTCTCTTGATTTCTCACATTCTAGTATTGCAGTCTAACGATTTCAATTAATCTAGCGCTCCATGCCCCCTGGGATGCTTCAACAATTGCAAAAAACGATGCGCGGTGGCGGCGGTATGCAAGAAATGATGAAAGCTATGATGCAGGGACAAGGTGGAGACCAGGCAGACATGGAAGAGATGCAACGTTTGTATTCCCGTATCATTTTCTGTGATCACCTAGCTGACAGCTGTACTCTGTAGGGATGATGGCACAGATGGGCGGCGGTCTAGGAGGTTTAGGCGGATTGGGAGGTGGCATGCCCAACATGGGCGACATGTTCAAGATGATGGGCATGGGTGGTGGTCGATGATATCTCTATTCAATACGTTTCACGCTGACTTACATGTAGGAATATCTCGTCGCATAATTGTATAATTATCACCTTTGTATCCTTGCCTTATCCATGTAAGTAGCTGGGTAGCAACCTACCGAGTTTAGGCTCTTATTTACGCAGTGTGCACAAAGTCACACTATAACCTCGGAAAATATATAAAATCAAGATGATAGTGTAGAGATGATCCTCGATCCTGTCCCTGAGTAGAACTTCTGAGGCGTCCATCTAGGAGGTTGGAAGCCCAGCCCACCAGCTGCCGGAGATGAAGTTCTCTTGATTTTCTCGAGACTGGCCTATTCATGGAAGATCGACGGAGAGTCCTAACAACGTTCAGGGTTAATAAATCCGAGTCGATATGGCACAAAATCATGGTAGAGGCCACAAGTACTTGCTAGTAGGACTCGGTAAGAGTGGATATGACATGGACGCTCACTGGTTATGGGTCCGCACAAGCACTCACGCTCAACTACTACGTTGAATCAGATCAACGAGGTCCGATAAATTCACTAGGAAGTCACACCGCCAGAAGAATCATAACAGTGACCTTTCTCTCTGTTCCTGAGATAAGTACAAGCAAAGGACCGACTACCACCACATAACACCGTAAGCGGGTGTATAAGCAAACAGAGCGAGCAGCAAGGCCAGGGAGGCGTTAACAATCGACAGAACACAAAGACGTCATGGGAAGGGAAAGCTGTCCGCACAGATGTGTAGAGACGTCCACGAAACTGCCTACTTGGCATCAGCCTGGTTCTGGAACTCCTGGAGAACGGCAAGGGCCTCCGAGAGCTTCAAGTTGAGGGAGTCAGGAGTCTCAAGGAGATGGAGGAGCTCGGCATTATCCATCTCAAGCAACATTCCAGTGATCTTACCAGCGAGCTCGGGCTGGGACCTGGAAAATCAACCAACACATTAGTACAGTAGGCAGATCACAGAAGAATTTGAACTTACGCAACGATCCTCATGTAGAGGACTTCACCGAGCATCTGCTTCTGCTCCATAGGAGATGCATTGGCAAGTTGAACCGGCGAGAGTACAGGAGCCTCAGCAGCAGGCACGGACGCGGGTGTGGCACCAGCGGGAGCACCAGCGGCCGGCGCAGGAGGGGGAGCCTGACCAGCATTGCGTACTGGCGGCTTGTAGCCCTGTGCCTGAGGACGAGCACCGCCAGCGGGAACACCAGCAGGGGGAGCGCGACTAGCGGGGGGGCCAGCGCGGGGAGCAGCTCCGTTAGGTGCGTTGGGATCAGCCGAGGAGGGGGGACCACGGCTACCAGGGGGAGGGCGGGGTGCACCGCCGCGGGTGTAGCCACCGCCCATGCCGTAAGGCTGAGGGGGGCCTTGGCCATAGGGGCCAGGGGGCATGGGCATACCAGCGACCTGGCCGTTGGGCGCGTAGCGGGGACGCATGGGAGGCATTCCTGGGCCGTAGCCCATCATGCCACGGCCACCCTGGGGAGGGAACCCAGGTCCAGCAGGGTAGTACATAGGTCCGTTCATGTAGCCAGGCATACCGGCGGCAGCAGCCTGCTGCATGCGAATCTGATTGCGCTGAGCGATCTGGCTCTCGAGTTGTTGGCGGCGGACCTCGCGGCGCTGGGCAAGGGATACATAGAGCGGTTTTGCGCCAATCATCTTGTTGTTCATCTCAGCGACAGCCTTCGTGGCCTCGTCAGGAGAAGAAAAGCAGACAAAACCGAAGCCCTTGGAAGTGCCCTTGTCATCACGCATAACCTTCGCGCTGGTAATGCTACCGAAAGGTTCAAACTCGGCACGAAGACGTTCGTCGTCGATCTCGTCGTCGAGATTCTTGATGTACAAGTTGACGCCCTGGTACTTACTCATTTTCTCCATTTTGGCCTGCTCATAAGACCTGCGCAACTCCTCCTCGCGCTCAGCCTTCTTCTGAGCACGAGAGACAAAAAGCTTCCTGCCCTTGTAGTCGGAATCATGGAGGGCGTCAACAGCTTGTTGAGCCTCCTCGTGGTTCTCGAAGTTGACGAAACCGAAGCCCTTGCTCTTGCCCTCGTCGTCAACTGAAACAACGGCGGACGTGACAAGACCAAATTGCTCGAACAATTGGGTAAACTCTTCCTGAGTTACCTCAGGGTCCAGGTTCTTCACATAAATGTTGGTGAAGTGAGCACGGATCTCATCGAGCTTGGACTGGCGCTCCTAGAAAAAGAAGAAAAACTCTGTAAATGATGCCAACAAGAAATTTGTTTGCGAGGACAAACCTTTTTGGAGATATGGTGACCAACGTAGACCTTCTTGTCGTTGAGAAGCATGCCGTTGACAGCCTTGATGGCAGTATCAGCTGCCTCGGCGGTCTCGTAATGCACGAAGCCGTAACCTTTGGAATGACCATGCTCGTCAGTTGCGACCTTGCACGACAGAACATTGCCGAATGCAGCAAAGGTGTCGTGAAGAGCCTGAAAGCTTGTTCAGCATCCCAATGCGCTGGATCACAGGATGCGACGCACCTTATTGTCAATGGCCTCATCCAGGTTCTTGATGAAGATGTTGCCCTGACCGGTCTTGCGGAGGGCGGGGTCACGCTGAGACCACATGATGCGGCTAAGGCAATTTCAGCAAGTGTGGCAAAATTCTACGATAAATTTACTCACCATGCGCGGCCCTTGATGAGGGAATAGTTCAGCTGCTCCAGAGCGCGCTCACCTGAGAAATATGAATATATGATACAGCATATATGCATGCTAAAACTCACCATCGTTTGCGTTAAGGTAATTGACGTAAGCATAGCCGAGGGAGCGACGAGTCACGGCGTCACGGCAGACACGAATGCTGAAAATCCGCTTAGTAACTGCGAGAATCGTATCGTACACTGCGCTCACCTTGCAACGGGTCCAATCATGTTGAAAATCTCAAAAAGCATGGCCTCAGTGACAGTGGGGTCGAGCTCGCCGACATAAAGGGAGGCCGAAGGAGACGGCATTTGAGGGACAGGAGGGTTGTACGCCGCCACGGGGGCGGGAACTGGGGCGACGGCAGGCGCGGGGACAGGCGCAGCCTCGGGGACAGGAACTACGTCCTGTGACTGAGCGACAGCAGGAGCGGCAGACATATTTTCTTTATTGAAGGGTTATGGGTGGGTCGTTACTGCTTTGTGGACTTTTCTGCGACTACAAACCGGATGAGGATAGGAATGGAGGGATACGTGTGAGTTGATGAAACACAAAAAGAAGGGTGAAAATTGCGCACACAGGAGGCAACAAGGTAACTGTTTTTTGTAGATTTTATGTATAGTTTTTTTTATATATAACTTTTGACCTTCGGAGGGGAACAGACCTGTTAGTAAAACGAGAACAGAACAGAAAGGAGGGAAGAGCATCACTGACCTTAGATGATGGTTGAGAGAAAAGCAGGTCAATCAGTGCGTGCCCTTCAAGTATCAGGCAATCCAAACTCCGACCAATCATCCAAACCGAAATAAGCGCTGTCAGCAAATGGCCACAGAGGACGAAGACATTTACCATGCTGTGGCTGTGAGAGTAATTTCACCCACGCTAATCACCAACTAGGGAAGCGCCGGCTGCGGCCGACACCAACCTTGCTCGATGTGCCAATGAGATTGAGACATTGGAACCAAATAGCATAGTAGAAGTGTTGTTTTATATTGTAGAGAATTGTAAAGATGTTGAATTGTACTAGCTTATGCATTTACATGAATATTTAGCACTGCACATGACATTTTAGAGAGAAAATTTGCTTAATCTAGTGGAAAGAGGCGGTAAGAAGCATACATCATGACCGGTGTACTTACTAGTCAAACTCAAGTTTCAACCGCAACACGGCCTAACATGTCTGCCTGGTCTCGAGGAATCTGTTATCCCTATAGAGGTGAAACAACAATGATTTCAGATTAGTTATGAGACAACCCCAGGAAAGGAGATAAGCCATACCGTGTGTTGACGGTGGTACCCAGTTACCGCTGCTTATGGATTCACCGACTCCTACCACTCACAAGGCCAAACATCTTTATTGAGCCTTATTGATATTGCATCGCCTCCATCAGGAACACTTACTATGTTCAATTCATATGTTGCCTTGTCTTGCAGCTCAGGGAGGGAGACGATCAGGCTGTTGCGCGACTTGAATTCAAAGATGAGCTCTTCAAGGCGTCTCACAACCCTCAACTTCTTGCTGAAGACGACCATTTGGAGGAATTAGATGAAACGACAAAGGTTTGGTGGGGGAAAATGGGCCGAGGGGGGTATAGCTAGCAAACATGATATATGTTTATAATAGTTTGTCGCAGATCCGAGTTGCAGACATGCCAATTCTGAAGTAAGCTCAGACTCCTACCCAAATCTCCACGGTTCAGAAAAGGCGGCGCTTGATAGCGCGCTAAGGTGCACGCGATATACGCGTGGCGATTTGAACCTTATTCGCCTGGTCTTCACCAGACTGGCAACAAACATGATTTGAAATTCGTCGGCCACTGCGGCAGCGCTGCGGACTTTGAATATCTTCGCATTCTTTTCGAATCTCACAACATTATGTAATGTATCTTGCAATCGCCATATCAAGTAACTGCTATAGTCTGCCGCATTCGAAGGAATCTGTTGAACAATGTCAGGGATAGTACTAATGCCGTGCCATGCATGCATTCAAATTCTGCTACTCATTCAAGCTGGAAGTCTCAACATGGTTCTGTAGATGTTTTCAAGGCATTAAAATGCCATGCACATGCTTTCCTGGTAGGTTTTTGCATTTCTGTGAACTGCTGTCTCATTTATAAAATGCATTGTGTAAGAGCTCTGTTTTGATTCAGACATAATTTAGGCATACTCTGGAATGCTCCCAGAATGTGTGATAAACACTACTCGAGCTGCTCGAGGCATGTTACACCAATGTGGAAAGCATGCGGTAAACATCAGCAAAAGCGCGAAAACCTGGTCAGAGCAGGTGGCGCTCGCCAGATTCGATCATCAAGTCGCGCCTTGAAAAGCGCTGAAATTCACTGACCATGTCCTCGCCAGACTGTCCATACTTTAACATGCTTCCGCCTCACTGCCCTCACTGTGCAATATCCTGCCATACTGACAAACTGATTATAATAATCAAATTTATTTTGTCTGCATTACAAGGCAGTTCCCATTCTGTCTGATATGACCGTGAACATTTGGATTCCATTGACATTTACCAGTATTACAATGGTGCGAACCCCTCCTC